>OMNW01015729.1:26929-42137 GCA_900303245.1 Selene dorsalis
GTGACCAATTATGTGCTGCCTTAATGCTGAGAGCCGGGGTCGTTGCCATGCGAATGTCTGTGCCCCGGAAGCGGGGTCAGGGTCGCAATGGTGTTCCATTACCGCATTTTCCATGTGTCTCTAGCACACGTGAGGAGGGACGGAGGCGACAAGATAGGAGAGGCTGCTGCGAGCCCTGCACTTCTACTGAGGCACATGAATCATATGCTGCACTGAAAAATGAAAACATTCAGTCAACCTTGGGGCACAAGTAGTGAAAGAGGAAAAGAGCTGAAATACTGTTTAAAAAGGGGGGAAAAAAAGTGTGTTTGAGCTGTTGTAGTCAGCCGCAAAGATGAGGCTGTAAAGGAGAGAAACAGGACTCGCAAAGCGGCTGAGAAAATATGATGTGGGGAACTTTGGTTGAGGATGGAGCTGTAGGGAAGGATCCATCGTTTTCTCTCTCTCTCTCTCTCTGGAGCGAGGTAGGAGAAAATTGTCGACAGGGAGTCTGTTGGACTGAAGGTAGATGACAGCTTCCATTTTACGTGTATTCACTGACTGATTAGGTCCTCTGGGTAGGTGGAGAGGCTGATGGAGACAGCCCTATCTCTACTCTCCAGACACCTCAGTGCCTGGTGTGCGTTTCTGTGTGTGCGTGGGAATGTACGCCCAGGCATTTAATTGTCTTTGTATGTTTTCTCCTATTCTCCCACTGTGTGTGACATGTCATCTTTCAACAGCAGCTTTATTCTGATTGTAAATTGAAAGCTGAGCACCGACACAAGGTTGTTTCTACGCAGGTTACCGGCCTCAACACTGGCTTTGGTTCCTGCCATGGTCTCTTTGCAGTGGAGAATCACCGTGAAGGACGATGTATTGTATCTCAATGGGATTTCAAGTCTTCATTTTAAAGATGATCAGGTGTAATTAAGAGTGTCTTCACAGGTACTAGTTAAGTGGATGCAGGGAGAAAATGGATTTGTTTGCGTTTTTACTGTTGCACATGGGGCAAACATATCTTAGATTTTTAAGATTCAGATTTGTCACTGTGGCTGTGCTAGCTTCTGCTGCTGCTTGGAGAATATTTGAAGAAAAAAATCCAAACACCAGGAGACATTGTCTTCACTACAATGAAGCTGTATTTAGAATTTCAAATTCGAGTGTACTGTCCCATTGAACTCGGACCATTTACAGTCGGGTTTCGGCGCCCATGCTGTGGCTGGTGTGAATTAATGAGAGTGATAATTGACTGCTGCAGTCAGCAGATGAAGATAAACTCTCTCTGCATAATGACTTCCATAGCTTGCTCTTCTCCACTGTGTTTTCAAGGCCGCCGCTCCCCACCCGGCACCTCAGCTCCCCCCTCCACAATCTGAACTTCCATTTACCGCTCTACATATGTGCCAGGCATCTGCACATCACTGATGGTTCTTTACTGCTCAAGGCTTTCCACGCAGACCTTAGAGAGTTCCCTTAAATGCTCCCGTTTTCACTTCAGACCCAAAGGATAAAGTCATGGCATCAGTGAGAGTTTGGCTGCTAGCATGACATGTTAATCAGCTGGAGTGTTTTGTCTTTTATAGATGTCTTGCCACCATATGCTCTAAATATCTACTTGTACATGAGTAGCATAATTTTTGGGTCTCATGCAATTTTGAGTTACCCCAGCTACAGTTGTGTGTGTGTGTGTGATTTACTTCAAATATATCAAAGCCTCAAACTTGACACTTTTCTAACATTTCGCCAAAGCAGTGCAGTAAATGAAGCAGTTTTTTCAAATGATCTGTTGATCATGTGAAATGGCAGTCCCCGCAGTCCCTCACAACAATCAAGTGGAATAAACAACCAGGACTTAGAGACGCAGACACATCATTCTAACAAGTCAAAATTAGGGACCAGGCGCACACACACAAACATCAGCTGCAACTTGCAATACTTTAAAATCAAGCCATTAGTCCCTGATTCACTGCTCCCACAGACTTTCCTATCTACAGGGCCTGGATTCTTGTTATTCACAGTCCTGAGCACAATTGCATGGTAATGATGCTTGTGTTCTTGTGTTTTCTGGCAGGAAACTGGAATGCACCATTCTCTAAATGAGTAGCTCTGCATTAAAAAAGAACACCAGGCTGGAACAGATGCCCCGAAGGAGACTTGGTTTCCACTGTGGCAAGCAGAACTTAACAAACAAATACCCTCGACCATTCTGACTTCATTCACAACTTTAGATTTATTTAATTTTGGGCTAGATGGGTAAACAATGTTTTGTTCAGGAATGCCAATTACAGTTACTCATAGGGAAAAGAAGCTACATTTTTTCAGGTTTTGTCATTTCTCATACTTTTCCACAAGGAAATGTTCAGTCTCCAAAAAAGGTGCTATGAAGTGAGGAACATGTTTATGATGTAGACCTCTCGTGGTTGATCTACATGCCACATTATGTTCACAAAATAGCTGCTTGTGCAGAGAGTTTTACTTCCTGGAAAGTTTTCATGACGGACAATCCATCACTCCTGCAGCTTCTCTCAATCTGCATAAAAAGAGGCTCGACTGCACTTTGTTTATCACCTCTCTCACCCTCTCTCATTGACATTCACTGGCCGTGTCTCTTTCCCTGTGGTTCTATAGATAGAAATAACTACATTGTTATGGACCAGCATACTCATCTGCATCACCCCCTTTCATCTCCCAATACCCGTCCAAGTGAGCAAGCATGAGGCAGTTTTGGGTTTGGGTTTCAAATTAAAAAGTCCCCGTGTTTCAAAGCTAAATTGGGCTTCATAGGGCTTTTGAACCCTGAAAGAGAGTTGACACTCACAGTTTTTTTTTTGATGGCTCGGCATGCCTGAGGGAAATCTTTTTAAATGTACCTCTGTATTCACCAGGCTCGAGGGGTGGGCAGAAAAAGTGAGAGTGAAAGTTTTTATTTCAGAATGCTTTGGTCCAGGTAGACTTTCTGATATTCAAGGCCACCTGTTCTATGAAAAGATTTCACAAAGAATAGCTGCAGGAAAAAATCATTGTGGTATCAATGTGAGCCCCCTTTGCCTCCAAGGATTCTGAAGCGCTGTCAAGAGGTAATGGCAAGCATATCTTATTATTTAATTTGATATCCTTTGAAGTATTGTGATTGTTACTTTGCGAGTAAAACTCTGATATCAGGGTGACAGAATCGGGATTTGATTTTGCCACTTTAGATGTAAATAAAACATGTTTGAAATGCATATTTTACTCCTCTTGGCTTGTGCTGAGGAGGCAGAAATATGGTGCAACCATGAGTGTTTCATTGCATATTCTGCACTGAAAGAACGCCTCACTATGGCACAGATGGAGTGAGCTGAAGAAAAGTGCAAAGTGCTCAGTTGGTGAGCATCTTGAGTTTTTTTTATGCTTCAGACACCAGCTTTATTTATGGATCGACTTTTTTTTTCTTTTTTTACACCATCTGAGCAGGTTTCCATAAGCATGGGTGGTATTATGATGACAGCGGAAAGGATAAGTTGCTCTGAAAGGGGCAACATCCCGGTGTGAGAGGTGACACCTCGAAAAGCATGTCCCTCTGCTTCCACTCAGCTCATATCCCACGCTCTGTCTTCCAGCTGACTGAACTTCACTTTCTCAAATGCTTTTATTTATGCTGGAAAAACCACCATAGTCCCACCCCCCCCATTTCTCTTAATTATGGAGGATGCTTTGATATTTGTTCTTTTGTAAGAAATAGGATTTTACTCAGGAACATCCACATTTTGCTTGACAGTCCTTAATGGTAACTTCATTTGCATTTATTTAGTTTCTTTTAGTCCACAGAAAGACAGCCTGCATTCCTCACACAGTGTCACTTAGACCCACATAAGAGGGTAAAAGGGGAATTTAGAGGGTGCCGGATGGATGGATAGTGCCTGCCAAGTATTTGTATGCATTGCAGAGATGAAAATAAAAAGCTGGGGAAAAGAATGGGGCACCGTACGTGTTTTTCATCTGCAATGAAAATGTTTGGAGAGCTGTTGGAGCCTGTTCAAGCCTGCTCGAACACAGACTCTGTCTTTATGTGCACAGGGCATGACGTGTGATGCAGGCGAGGCTTGTGCGAGCAAGAGCGAAGTGTGAAAATGCGGAGTGTGATAAACAAGGAAGGTGGAGAGCAAGAAAGGAATATGTCACTTCAGTGAGCAATTGGGCTATGCGGGGGAATGTAAAAGAAACAAGCAAAGTGACGATCAGGGGTGAGTGGATATGAGCGGATCCTTCCTTTACTGAGCCGCCCTCAACTCTGTGTGGAAGGGCCCTGGGGAGGGTGTTCAGACCTCCTCTTCTCTCCACACCATGCAGCATCTTCACTGCTTTTTCATACAAGCTGTGGAAGGTGTCAGATTCAGGGTTGCGGTGCACATGCATGATTTCAGGACAGCATGGAGACATTTGACACACTGAGTTCAGTCTGATGAGGCTTGGTTGATGATTTAAAAGAAAAGCAAACAGCCTGCAGTGTTTCAGTAGTGGCTCCCTGCTGTTAGTGTGGGTGTGTAGTATTATGGCATTGTCTTTCCTACAGCTGACTGCATCCTGCTGTAGTGTGTCCATTCTTTTAAGCTGTAACTTGTGCTCCAAGGTCAGTGATAAGCATCTCTGCTGTTGTTTATTCACAGTCATGCGCATGCACACACAAACACGTACACATACAGGAAGGAGGGGCAAAACAGCACTACAGCAACATGTCTTCCATTCTACACACTTCCAACACATTTCCTTTTATCCTCCCTCCACCTCACCTGTCAGCCTCCTTGCACCTCAGCACTGCATTTTAACACTCAGCTTTCAATTCCTGCTACTTTACAACCAGGGAAACTAATGCACATCTCAATGCAGCTATTGCATCAATGCATTTGTCTTTGATGTTCGGGATATATGTATTAAATCTCTTTCGAGGCGAGGGGATCGTGCAACCTTGCGCTTAAAGCTTGGAAATACGGCCGTTCGTATCAGTGGAACAAAGATTACACCAGCACAGACAAAAATCTGTCTTTGGATGTTTTAGAGATAGGCACACAAACTCCCATATATATACACAATTAAGACACATCAGAGGTTGATTTTGTTTGGAGGCACTCAGCATAGCATCTGCTCCCTTTGAAGGCAGCACGCTGCAGATGGACTGGAGTAATTGCTAATGCCACACTGTCAGACCATCCAGGTGTTGTGGAGATCTGTTGCATCCTTTTCCATTAGGGTTGAGTGATTGATTAGATTGCCTTCATTGTTACTTTGTCTCCCTCACTATTCCTGATATAATCATTTCTGTACCTCTTGTTTAGTTTTCCTTTGTGAACTCTTTTTGGAAAAAAAAAAACAAAAAAAAAACACTGCTGCATATTTGCCCTCAGTAAATATATCCATTTCATATTTGCAAATTTAATTAAGCACAAAAAAAATAAACAGTCTCACCATTAGTGGTGTTTGAAGAATTGCCCACTGAGGGAATAAAAGCTGCACACTATCATCCCCCTGAAGCCTATTCAACATGTATGGTACGTTCGCACAGTTTTTGATGTCTATGTTTGCTGAGGTCTGTTTATTCTGAATTATACACGGCATCTGCATCTTTCCAGTCACGGCTAATGAACTTTGAAACTGTGTGTTTCATGTGTACATGGAGAGATTGGTCTTCTCATCATGTAGGATCTCTAGCTAAAATTGGTGCTGCTGTGCATGGCCTGCTATTGATATGCACCGAAGCATTACAGAAAAATATTTACATACTTGTACAAGGAAAGAAGATTTTTTTTTTTTTGCCCATGACAGGCACAATCCATCAGCTGTTTATCAATCAGCTTATTATCCAACTAATAAGCTACAGCTGAGTTTGCAGAGGTTTTTCATAACAAGCCACGCAGCTTTCTCTTAAATTTCTGCTCTCAGCTCCTCTGATGATCTGTCGTTCCCTTCATTAAACCTGAACCTGTCATCATTATGTGCCAGAGTTTTTTGTGTTTGTGTGGTGGGTAGCTGACATTAATTTACCACGTCATCACATCTCCTGATGAGGTAAACAATAACAAATGCCCCTGGCTATGTTGAGTGACATCATCACCCTGTACCAACATCTGTGTCTTCAGAAACATCTGCTGCTCCCAAGCTGCCGGCTGGATAATCATACACATGTAGTCTGTATGTCCGCGCACAGGCCCTATTAGGAGTTATGGTGAGAGTAGTGGTTCAGCGTCTGTCTCTCAATACATTTTCAGCCTGCCCATGTAGCCCACACTTTGAAAGTCAATTCCCTTTAAGTTCAGGAGTCAAGCAGCTCCTTTGTGTAGCATGGCTGCTGGAGCCCTGTCGTTGTGTCTGCAGCACATTTTTCCACCAACAACACCATCGCACAACCCCGGCTGGTATTTCCTCAAATATCAGCCTCAGATACTTCACCCTGATACGTGCCACAAACTACATACTCTTAATGTGATCGTGTGTGCAAATGTGTACTTTAACAATCCTCTTTAACACGCAGCTCACTTCTAGACTCACTGGTGCAGAAAATGTTTTTTTGTTCTGCCTCAGCTTCGTAGGGGTATAATTTGAAGCAGACACCCACGCACTGTTTTAAAGATAAGCACTAAATTATGCTCAGGAATAAGTCTGCTCACTGCTTGCATTTTGCCATTTGACATATTCGCATTTAGTTCCCCCAGCCCAATGGAAAGTAAGGGGGCGTTGAAAATTGTGTGCTTTTTCATTGTTGTGCTTTAATGGTAAACTACAGATCAGATTTTAATATACAATATAAATAAATATAGATATCCTTAATCATTTAAAAGTTGGTTAGAAAATACCATTTAAAGTGAATGCTACCCTGCTGTGGTCTTGTTTTTCTACAGCATCTCTCTGCCCCCTTTCACCGTCATTTTTGCAGAGGAAGACGCTCAGTCTTCTTCTTGCCCCATCCTCCATCTCATTTCCCCACTAGCTGCACCGCTCGCAAGGCTGAAGCATAAACAGAGCAACAGGGCCCCCGATAGCATCTACAGATGTGCCGCCAACAGCCCCAGATAAGAACCAGCAGCAGCATGCCCCTCTCTAGCAAACAATAGAGCTCCCACTGAAATGTGTGGTGGGAAGATGGAGAGGAGAGGGGAGGGGTGATAGGAATGTGTGGAGACTGATTGAATGCAACTCTGAGAGTAATGCAGGGAATGAGAAAGAGACGGCACGGAGGCAGAGGAGAGGCTGAAAAATTGGGAGGAGAGGTGGATGGTGCTGTCGGAGGGCGAGAGCGAAGGGGAGGGAGGTGAATGTGGAGAGGTTATCCTTTCAGCTTGTATATCTGTGTGTCCATCAACGGCAGGACATGAGCGTGCTTGGCTCCTTTATCTCACGGCCTGTTGAGTTAGTGGAAGGTGCAGGGGCCCTTCATTCCAGCGGAAAGGGGCGTCGCTCCTAGGCCCCGAAGGAAACAAGTAGCTGACGAAAGATGTGAAGGAGGGCCAGCGATGGCTGCTCTTTGCGGCACCTGTGTTGGATTTGATTGACATCTCCTTCATAATCCCACAGGTGACTCCTCTGACATTGGAAGCTGCTTTGCTCGTCTCCCTGCATCCTCTCTTACCTCTAACCCCCACCTCCGCACCCCACCCCCTCCTCTTTGATAAGGGAGTGAGCGAAAGAGGGGGAGGTGAGGCAGAAAGAGCAAAGGGATGTACGGCCGTATTGCCAACACATTTATCTGCGCTCTGGATAATGGGAGCAGCCGCTGCTACAGTCTCCCATGGCAACGACCTCTGTCGAAGGTTAGCCTCAAAATGGGCCAAGAATGAGCTAAATTCCCAGTGATAAAATAAGACACCTAAACATGATTACGGGCCCTAATGCAATCAGTATTGTTTCAACTACGACTATTACCTGTAATGAAAAGGAGTTCCCCACCCCCAGATACTGGGGGGGATGTTTGCTTTGCTGGAGGTCTGACTGTGAACAGGTGGGAATGCAGGGGAGACATGTGATACCCTGGAACAAGAGATTAAATGCTCAAGTGCTGACTCACAGCCGGAGGATGTTCAACACTGAGACACAGCCAAGGAAACTACGAGTGGATTGACAGAAGATTCATCCCTCATTTGTTGGTCTTCATTTTCAAGCTCTTCACTTGTAACCGGTTTGTTGCTTTTCTCTGTCGTGTGATAGTTAACACAACTTCTTTAGATGTGACCTGTTCAGTCAAATGATAAATTATAAAAAGCATCTCTACCATCTGTGACCACGTTGTATCGTGACACTGTGAAAAGTGAGAAATGACCCCTGCTGTGTGGGCAAGGCATCTGGCTGACTGGTTTGATTCCTTGTTGCAAACTGTGCTGCGTTTAGTAAATAATTGCAGTTGGATCATATTGAAATCTTTGGTAATCTTTATTAGAATCAAATATCTTCAAATCAAAATCGCACATACAAATCAAATCAATTGCACATATAAGTGTCATAACTCTGATAATAACACAGCTCTGGGATTGAAACAAATGTTGTGCAGAC
This sequence comes from Selene dorsalis, assembly GCA_900303245.1. Classification (NCBI taxonomy): domain Eukaryota; kingdom Metazoa; phylum Chordata; class Actinopteri; order Carangiformes; family Carangidae; genus Selene; species Selene dorsalis. The sequence goes on from OMNW01015729.1 coordinate 35,429, forward strand.
GGAAACTGGCTTTTTTTCCCTCATTAACGTTCCCATGGCAACTGACCCATCCCCGTCATGTGTCCGTCTCCAGCCGTCACATCTTCACCAGCCTCCTCGTGGCGCCTCCTCTCGTCTGTCCCCGCAACAGGCAATCAGGAGCTGTCAGAGTGCCAACTGTGCCACCAGCCTCATTGTGTTGTGTCACTTCCCATCTAGACGCAATTGTTTGTGCGTGATTTCATTGTTGGCTGATTTTGTTGTTTTTTCTCTCTCTTTCTCTTGCCAGCAAACGAAATTCATCAATCAAACAAGCAACTTGTCACACTAGTAGCATGTATGATGGAGAGACTAATGTGTGATACTTGTTCAGAACAGACCTGTTGCAGTGACTGTTGTAAAGTGCATGTTATATTCCCTAAATGTAAAGCCAATGTGAGAAACATCCTCTGTAGGAAGTGAGGTGTATAGCAAGAAGGTGTTGCTGACTTCTCCTCACCTCAGTTGTACTCTAAACAGCAGCTGCACCCCGGGGCCCATCCACTGCTAATCATAAATGTTTAGAAGAGCCATTTTTGCACAACATCTGGTTTACACTGAGAGGAGCGTAGCAAAAAATGTCCGTCCCCTGACTGAGAGATTGAAGCCCCAGAGAGTTCTCTTGACAAACATGAAAGGTGTCTGTTAGAGGAGCTGCTCCTCCAACAGGCCTCTGCTTGCATCATTGTCTTTAACAATGAAATGGCGTATCATTTTACTGACTGCCTGCTGCCATCATTGTCTAGAGGTTGTCATACTGGGAAATTTAACAACGGGCCGATGTGTCAGTCTGCGACACCAGCTCCCTTCTGAGGGTTTTTACAGGGCTCTCTTCAGGCACCGGCTGGTTACAAGGTCAGATTCAGCTCTTTCTGTCATCTCCTGCAGCAGTGGCGCTGTTTTAACAGGCCAGGAGATAAAATAAGAGCCCCTCTCATCTGAGGCTGACTCCTATCCATCTCCTGCCTGTCCTGTCCTTCTGATGTATGTGCACGACTGAGGCTTTTCTATGTTTAGGGAGCATCTGGGTTTTTGTGTTTTTGTGTTCTCCATACATATCACAGAGTTCAAAAAGCAGCAGTTCCTCATCAACAGGCCACAGTCTTTCCACTCATTAACATCACATGTTTAAGTGGGAGCAATCAGAGCTGTGCTAACTTTAGCTCAGCTGTAAAGTGGTGTCATTGTTATCTGTTTATTTCAACAGACAGCTGTTTGGATCTGATTAAAACTGTTTAGGATTTGATGAATGAAGCTGGAACTATTTTTATGGTCGGGCATCACCCCTTCCTGTTGGTGGAAAAGACAAATCTCTTGTGATGACACGGCCTGACTGTGCATTTCATCATCTCCTCAGTACAGTCAGGCTTGTCAGGTGTCACACACGATGAAGTCCCTCAGTGGATTCTTTATTAGATTCCAACATGCAGTCATTAATTAATCCTGTTTTCATTCTTGTCAATCTTGGGGATACATCCCACCCGCTGCCACCACCCCCAACAGGATGAAGGTTGCTGAGTGAAGAACACTGAAGCATATCTTTCCAACACTGACAGGACCTTCAAAGTTTCCATTCCCTCCTCTTGATTTGGTGGAGTTTAAAAGCAGTAAACTGCTTCCCCGAGGTGATTGTGTAGATTATTACACCCATCATACCTTGCTCTGTGAGGCCCAAAAAAACTTAGTAATTAAACACTGAAGTTTTCTTTTCTTTGACCACATCCCGTATTTGTATTAAACAACAACAACAACAACAACAAAAAGCAAACTCCCTCTTGGCAAAGGATATAAAGAATTCATGGTGTGGTTGTCATGTTACATGCACAGCCACTTTAGAGCATCACCAAAGCACCACCCCTCAAAGCGAAAATTTACAATGATCTCAGCTGCATCAGAGAGATTGAAGAACTTTTCCAGCATAGCGTAAACCCTGCAGCGCCTTTATTAAGAGTGATAACAGGAGGGGAGGGGTGAACAATGTAGTGCTTTTGGAGGAATGCATTTGAGCGTCTGAGTAGATTTTGCAATGCAGATCAATTAAAGTTTGATAACAGATAGAGCAAAGGAGAAATCCAAGCATTTGTCCCAGAGCAGCCATCAGTTTTTTGTGCATTGTTTGTTGCATATCAGCGTCAGCGGTGTTGCCTGCACTTATGTTCACAGGACTCCATGCACATACAGAGTGCATTAATAAAAGAATAAACACACACACACACTGCAATGCTTGATCACTACGAGGTTTATTTTCTTGCACTAAATCCTTGGAACATTTTTGGCCCAACAGTGATTTTTCAGAATCCCAGAGGGAACTGGCTCGCTAGCATTTTAATCTATTCTTAAAAGTAAACCCTGAAATTGGATGCATTATACTGACATAAGTGAAACTTATATATTTTAAGGCTTTAATCTGGCATTAGAAATAATATCTGAGGAGAAATATCACACAAAATCCTTCCTGACTGCATGGAAGAAATCTAAATCCCAACAAACCAAGGTGTGGGATGCCTTTGAGATTTTTTTCTGTTTTATAAGGCAATCCAATACACCAATAACAGCTCTGGTAGCCATCATACTATCTCTGTAAAGTTTAACCTGTCAGGACGGTTGGGTTAAACTCCCTGGTCATTTCTGGTCCTATAAACGTGAGGTGTTAGATTGGATTACTTTATACTAAAAGGTGCTTTATCTATCTGAACTGAAAGAGCAGCTCTATTACTATGCCGACACAATTAGGAGCTGTAGAGAGGCAGGCAGCTGTGACTGTATTGGATTATATTAGATTGCACAGCTACGTCTTACAGTATAAACCAATAACCTACAGTTCATCCGTCAAGAGTTTCCTCTGTGTTTGAGTGAGAAGATTTCTGTTGAAATTGTACACTTGAAATAGTCTCAAAGTCAATAATATCAATACTTTACTATTTCACTGTAAGAATGTAACCGTATGTTGGCTGATTAGCATGATTTGCTGTAATAGAGGAAGCCCTTAGAAGTATTCTCCCCTGAAGCTCTGAAACCTTCAATTAGGGAATTAATTATCACTTTCACTGCAGCTGGTCTTAAAGGGAGCAACAACAGAAAGAGGCACTGAACTGAATAAAGGAAAGCACATATTGTACTGGGGAATTTTACAGCAGGGAAATACTCTTAGACCTCGCCTCAGCACACACTTCTCAAAGCCAATACATCTAATAGACATTATTATCTCCTTATTTTTTTCTTCTTTCTGAACTACTTGATTACTCTGTCACTCCACCATTCACACCAGCGTCTCAGATGTTAAGTGCCACTGATTGGATTTCTCCACACTCTGTCTAATTGGTCTTCATCTAAGAGGTTGGATCCTTCTCCTCAGCTTTTTTTTTTTTTCTTCAGCAAACTGGTTGTGGTTCTGTCCTGTGTTGTGAAATTCATAAATGCACCAACAACAGGATTGTGATTGTGACTGTGATTGTGATTGTCCCTGTCTGTGTGTGCAAAACTGTAATGGGCCTGTTGATAAGGGAGGACACTGCTGAAAGAAAAGGGGAAGTCACAGGGAGGGTGTCATTTATTGTTCAGTTTGTATTGAACGGTCATACAATAGTAAGTATTGCGTTGTAACAGCGAGGAATTATTCAGTCATCAGGGGACTCAAATTTATCTCTTTTTAGTGGAGCCACTTTCTTTAAATCTGTCTTGTGTACTTCTTTTTCAGGTATTGATTTTCCCACATTTCCCACAATGACTTTAACTGTTTCAAGAGAATAGACTGGAGCTTGCTTGATTCAGAAAGGGAGAAAGTGGGAGAGCGGTGGTGGCAATAATGGCGTGATAAGAGCTAGAGTCCCAGTTGTGACTGTGTTACATTCTGCTAGACTGATTCTGCCTGGCAGTGTAGAAAGTGGGATCTCTGTCTCTTTTGTGATATACAGTATTTCTTCCTTCTGATGTGGAAGAGCTGCTCATAATTGATGAATGTCAAATCTAGGGAGAGGCCCCATCCTGCGCACTTTGACTCCAGGGAGCTGTCACCAAAATAAACTTGGGTGTTGGGCGTGAAGATCTAAAAAAGTTCTTCAAGGTGCTGGATCAAAAAACAATCTGAAGTCAGGGGAAATGTCTGTACACTTCTGTTTTAGCTCCCAGCATTTAGTTTTCTTTAACAGAGTAACCTTTAATTGATTAGTAAACGGTTAAACAAACACGTCACAAACTACACTGATGAATTCAAGTATTCTGGAAATGTGCAAATATGCGTGTTTCCTTTGAATAATCACATACATTAACAGAATGACGTAATTAAAGGAAGTATAGAATTTAAGGTTAAAATAAGAAGCTTGTCTGTTAACTACCCTTAGCCATAAAGATGTAATTGGGAAGTATGAGTGAAATGAAATGAGTTGTTGTTTTTTTTTACATTTCAAATTTCCACAGTTCAAAATAAATGATTTCGTGTGCTTTGACAGACCAAAGCCATATAAGGAGCACAGCAGCAGGATGTAAGCTCTGAGCTGGTTTGATGTTTTTTTCATTCCTAATTACTTAAACCGACGCGGCTTGAAAACATGTTACATTGAATGCAATTGTATTTCTGATCCGAGGTGAAAGGCAGCCATTTGGCAGTCACTTACTAATTCTGCTGAATCTAGAGGGAGATTCTTAAAGCCTTCTGCATATTCCATTAAGCTGCTCATTGTTATTCTATACCTGATTTTAATTAGGAATAGTAGGAACCCAACTGTGTGATTTAAGTGTATGTGTGTGTGGATGTGTCTGCGCGGTTCCATGCAGTTTTGCTCCGAGGCGGGGCAGACGCTCGTTCCGCCTGTTCCTGGCTCTCTGCTGTGTGGTTCTTCCGTGCTGATCTCCACCCATTGATGGACACATTCATTCATTAGCATTCATATGATTATAAGCTCCACTGGCAAAGGCAAGCAGATGATGTAGGGTTTGGTGAATCTAACGAACCACACTTCACAAAGGGGGGATCTGATGTCAGCTGCTGAGCTTACTGTTTTATTTTTTGATGAAAACACTGCTCGGAGGCTGCTCTCTGACTCCTGCTCCAACAAAGACCCTGCCTTTCATTAGCATAAAGCTCTTCTTTCCATCCCTGTGTTTTGACCACTGAAACATTACTGCTCTACTGGAATCATTTGGCCTCATCACACTCTGGTAATAAGAGTTGAGATTGGCAGTGCAGCACTTCGGTTCAATAGATGGTGCTGAGCAAGGGTGTGGAAAATTAAGCTCCCACCCAGTTGATTTAAATGGAGAATTGTGATTAATTGGAATCAATAGTGTTAGCATCGACACTCACCACTTCCCATCAACTGTGCCCTGCCTTCACCCACACATAATGCACTGGTGCACATAACACGCATGCATCTTGGAGGAATCGTAATGTGAAGTGTCCACTTCATTATCGCAGCCCGTTACAAAACTATAGTCACGCCCTCTGAGAGTTCGGATCCCCATCAGCACTTGTTCAAGCACAAACACACACACACACCCTGAAGACACAGCAAAGTGATGAACTCAGTGAGGATAGATGTGATGAGGTGCGGGGAACAAAGGATCAGTCGATTGAGAGGTGGAAGAAGAGCAGAGTCAGTGCAGACAGAGTCAGGAAGTGCTCCCAACAATCTGAGGTGTTATGTGTGTGCTCTCTCTGTTCGCTGCAGAGCTTCAGTCTTTGTGAAGGCATCGCTTCTTGTCTCGTGTGCATATGAATTTCAGGGCTCCCTCTGCTGCGTCCTCAGTGGGCCAAATGTCAAGTCTCAGGCCATTACACAAGGTTGTTTCTGTAGCTGCAGCTTTTAGGTTTGGGCTGCATTAACTCAGGGCCATTGTCTTCAACCTCATCTTCTGAAATGTCATTGCTCCGTGGGCCAGGGATTTCTTTCCCCGTGAACAGAGCTCTGTCCAAAGTTTTAGTTAAAGCTGGCCCATGCCTCCAGCTTCTTTTTATCAGATTGGTACAGTTGCGCTGTTTGATCTCTCAAGTAGCTACCAGTGTTTATTGTGCCTCGTGGATATGTGAAGATATGAGTTCTGAATTGTTCGGCACCCTGTGAGGAAATGTCAATTTGTGTGTGTGAAGTAAGATTAGACAAACATCAGCTTGTCTCTATGCCTTTTCATTCACTATCAGCTATCAGCCACTGTCTTTTGTACACTTTGAGAATTAACATAGATTAATTTGTCACACACAAACCAGACAGGGACAAGCAAAATGAAATGGATGTATCTCCTGAAAATGAACAGATACACAAACTGTGACATCAAACACTCTTAAAACATGACCTTCTCTTATGAGTCAGTTTCATTACTGTGATTGTGACACTAAAACTGATCAGTGTAAGGGGAAGGACAGAGGAACGTCTATTTGCTTGTAAACCAGTGTCAAGGAATATTCAGAGATTTGGACTTGGAAGATTTCATTACTATAATTCAGTAAACACCAATAATATGTAATTGACTAACCTGCAAAAAAATGTCTTTTTTTTCCTAGATGAATAAAATTTTCTCTGAAAGCCTGATATAAATGTCCCAGAATCCCTCACCTTAAATTCATCAGACTGATTACTCACACTACGCTACAGCTGCTAATCATAAAAGCAGTGCAGCGCAGCGCTTCACTGACTCTAATCTAAATAATTCAGCCGAGGCATTAAAAAAAAAAAAAAAAAAAAAATCTTACCTAGTT
>OMNW01015729.1:42157-62278 GCA_900303245.1 Selene dorsalis
AAAAAAAAAAAAAAAAAAAAAATCCTACCTTGCGATGATTATACAGTAGGTGATTGGCAGCCTTGATACAAAAATATCTGCACTGGCATCAGCTAAACCCATATTAGATTGAACCATTGTGCTGAGATATACTGAGCTGTGTGTGTGTGTCAGCCCTGGGCCAAAAAGGAAGACTGTAGCTGTTGCTGTCCTTATCTGAAAGTGTGATTTACCCTGGATTCACTGTTGGCAGGAGATTTGAGGAGCTGTCTGCAGGTGAGAGGGGGCAGATGCCAAATCATCACTCTGCATGTCTTCGGCATTACTTCCTGCATAAGAGCATGGTCAAAGAAGGCGGCTTGAGTTCATAAATAGAAGAATGTGAGCTGGAAACAGCCTCTCTTCTTTTATCCTTAGTCACACATATTTTTATCCATTCATTTCTCACAAACAGGCACACAGACTACCAAGGAGACGACCGCAGTCAGCCCAGAAACTCAAGAGGCCCTCCATGCTGTGTAATAACACAGCATGATGTTCTTTTTAATGTAGATGGAGTGGCCTTCTTAGTTTTTAAAAACAACTTCCTTCTCCACTCGTAAATCCAAGAATACTATTTACAGTTTACACAGTGTAAGTTCTTTTTAATGGAAGCCATTGTGTGTGGTTGTCTCCAACACGACCTGTGAGTGTTGGTTTCAGATCAATGGCTTCAAACACAGGAAATAATTATTTTGCGTTGAGATAAAAGTCAAGGGTGCAGGAGCCTGTGGATCCAGGCTTTTTTTAATTAATGCTGGGTGTCTCCTGCTCTGCATGGGAAATTAACCTCCACCATAGAGGATCAGTGATTGTGCTCCACAACTGTGTGTGGGTTGCAGTGTTTCAGGACTTGTGTGTGCAAGAGGTCGGGTGTGTGTGGGTGGGGTCTGTCCGTTTTTGGCCTCTTCATGTCCTGAATACGGATTGTTTGAGAATAAACTAAATCGTTATCTTGAAATAGTTTGAAACTGTTTTTGTTTGTTTTTCCATCCTGACACAGTATGACTCACTGACTTCTAAATGAAGATGTATTCACTGTTAAGCCAGACTATTAAGACTATCTACCCGTTGTGTGTGTGTTGTGTGTGTGTGTGAGACAGAGACAAGTGCTCTCAGACCTTTGGACCCCTCTGTACGTCTTGTTCATGTACATACAACCAGTCACACCACTGAAACCAGTGACCAGTTTTAATGTTGTGGCTTCTCAGTGGATAATTGCAAGTACAGGAAGTAAAACTGAATGAATTTAAAGCAAAGTGATTTGGTCAGAGACAAATCAGCCAACGTGTATTCTCTGCAGTTTATCTGAAAAAGGTGGATTTTTGCACTAAAAAGTCATTACAGCTTTAGCTGATTTCATAATGTCTCCATTAAAGTCCAAGGAAACGTCAATATTGCTCTAAAAGATTAAATAGAAGATTAAATAGTAATGACTTACCTGCAGACAAAGTAATACAAAATGTAGGTATTATTTATCAAGAATTCTTTCTGTAAAACTGAACTCATCTACCTCATTTGGACCGTCCAGCTGTGGTTTGATGTTGTGTTCAGGTTGAGGTGAGTGCTGTTTTTTTTACCACCTCCTCTTGTCTTCATCTTTCAGGGATGCCCAGGTTTGCCAGCCAGCCAGCGCCGGCCACTGTGCGTCTGGGGGACAGTCAAGTGATGGCGTGCGAGGTCAACTCAGATCTGGTGCCCTTCACTCGGTGGGAGAAAGACCGTCAGCCGCTGGAGCTCAGCACCAGGTTGGTCCAGCTGCCGAGTGGAGCCCTGTTGATCAGCAACGCCTCGGAGGCTGACGCCGGGCTGTACCGCTGTCTGGTGGAAAATGTGGGCTCGTCCAAGTCCAGCGACGAGGCCCAGCTCCAGATACTGCCAGGTAACTGAACTTCCTTATAATGAAAACATTTTTCATGCTGATCCTCAGTTGTTACCTGTTTACCAAGCATCCTTGATTATAGATGAATTATGTGTGAGCTTTCAGGCTGTTGTAGAACATCTTGTGCAGTAAATTGAAGTTAATCCTTCAGCTCTGGGTGGGAGAAGATATTAGGTCATAAATCAGTCTCCAATAAGAGGGCTTTATCTCTGTTTGTCCCCTCCAGCGATGAGGGGTGGAGAAGCTGAAGGCTGGATGGATACAAAATAAAAATAAAATTCTGAATGCTGTGTGAGGGAACTGAAATAAATTTTGCTTGAATGCTGCTACATCCAGTAGGAATAGAATGAAGGGATGAAGAAATATATTGTTTTTTGGATTCTTTGGAGTCGTCACAAATCAACTTGAGAATAAAGTAACTTCTGTGTTTTTGAGAGAGACTTAGAAGGTGAAAATTATTTCATTTAATTTCATCTTCACAGAATTAAGATCTAAGTTCTGTTCACAGGATGATAAAAAGATTACACACTGCAGTTTCTGCCCTAAGGCCCTGTGTATATACTGGGGTCACACATGCCCAGGTTATTGCACTCAACTGAAGCAGTCAGTTGCAGCTGGAGTTATATGAGGTTACTTTGAACTCCTAAAGAGCCGAGACTTCAGCTGTCTCAGACATCAACATGCACATTATTCATCCGACCATTCTTGGTTTGGGTGTCACGAGCGACCGCCCCTCAGACATGACTTCTTTTGAAGTTTTTAAGACAGATGACACCTAAATGAAGCTGTGCTTCATTTGCTCACCCCAACCTTAACCTCGGCCTTAACCCTGACCTTTTTCTCTCCCATCGAAGAAACTGGAGAAGAGAGGAAGCCGGAGTTCCTGGTGCAGCCTGTGTCTGTGACCAAGGTGGTGAGTGCCAGTGTGCTGCTGCCCTGTGTGGTCACTGGTTATCCTGCACCACATGTCCGCTGGATGTTTGGAGACAAGCTGCTACAAGAAAGGTATGAGCATGTACTCTCGCTATATGTTGGATTTATCTAATTTTTAAAAAACCTGTGTGAGGAAATACATAAGCTTTTAATAATAAGTAAAATTGGTTATATTGTCCACAAATGCAGAAATTGTCCCTGAGCTTCACAAATGCCATAAATACTCTGGGGGTATATTTCTGTAGCCCATGTAGAAATAAGTGTTCTATTTATATATACCTATACCCATCAAAAAAACAAAACTATCAATGTTGACAATAATTATTCCAAAAACTAAACGCTGCTGTTAGTACTGCCATACTCACTATACTCATACATCATAATGTACTGCTCCTTTGTACCTGCTGCCTCTGGCCCCTGAATACTAACCCCTGTGTCCTGGCGCCTGCTCCCCAAGGTGTTAATGCTATTTTGCCACTGGTACTCAGAGAGCCCCGGGGAGGGGCGGGGGGCTGAACGTGCCAACAGAGCCGCTTCAGCTGGGAGACAGGGCTGCAGGTTTGCCAGCCGAAGGGGAAGTTCACAAATTAAGAGCCAAGAGAGAGTGTCACAGTGCCTGTGCTCTCACTCCTCTGGCTCTCATTAGCTCAGGCAGAGCAGCTCAAATCCCTTGGAGAGAATTGCACTGGACATGGGAAGTTTGATTTGGACCAATTAAGAAAGGACTTTGTTTACCTAACCCCTGTGTACAGGTCCTGTGGAATAATAACTTTGCAACTTGTGAGGTGAAGAGAAAAGAGCAGAAATAGAGCTCATTTATCTAAATCCAGCCCAGAGTGGGGATTCTGCCTTCACTGAAATCAGATGTAAGGTCATCACATTGGTAACCACAGGGCTCCACTGTGGTATGAGCCAGAATACCATTAGACTCTCCAACCTTTAGTTCTGAGCACAGCCCCACAACTCAAGTAAAATGTCTTTAACACCTATGGAATTGTCCATGAGAGCCTCTGACCTCCGGTGGGAGCTGACTAAAAAGGTACTTATTAATCTAACTTGTATTAGTTACAAAACACCATCCAGTGTGCATACTCACCCCCTAAGGGTCTCTCTGTTGGTAATTAGCAAGTACACTCTGAACAAGCGGGGAGGTCTTTGCGATATTGAAGTGGACCCACACGCTCCTGCCTTCAGAGCAGAGATGGATTGTGTGGCGAATACATTACTGAGACTGTTCTTTTGATTTTAATACGACATTGACAATTAGAAAGAAAAGCGGAGGAACTTTCTTTTTTCTCCTTCAGAGTCTCCTGCCTCTCAGGCATTACATGAGAGATAGAAGGGCCACTGTCAATTAAAACCTACTGTGGTGTGCAGTGAAAGGGAGAGAGAGGGGGGGGGTCTGCAAAGAGTTTGTAATTGGTCTTTGGTGCGCAGCACAAACAGGGGCCTTCAAAGTGGCGTCGGCGGAGCTGCAGACACGAGATGAAAGTTTATGAAGATGTGTCAAAGCTACCAGTGGAAGACAGAGTGTCGTGCTGACAGTGGGGATTATCACATTGAGTTTCTGCTGCTGATGCTTCTGCTCAGTCTTTACTCTTGTTTTCTGTCTGTCCCTCTCTCAGTCAGTGATGGAGAGACAGTCTTTAAACTGAGCGACAGGTGGTGCAGCATGAAGCCATGTGTGGTAGATTTAGAGACAATACACATATTTACATGTCTAATCTATGAAGGCTCATGATTTGACGGGTCCTCAAACAGACATATATATATGGACATGCTTTTATTCATATTTGGTTGAAAAATGATATCTAACAATGATACAATGAAACAAACTTTCACTTTCCATGTCCAGCACGTGGACTGTAAAGATCCTCAGAGACTTGGGCAGATGCCAAAATATTGTGTCACCAACAGGCAGACATGGAAACCATCAGTTGGTCTTAATTCCTGCTCATCGCTCCAGTAGCTGACTGCCTCCTCTGAGATATCACAGGATACTTGTTAAAACACAGCGAAGACCTTCAGGAGTCTTTTGAAAATGTGCCATATGAAGGTTTTCTGTCTTAAGTCTTTGAAGAGTCTCATCAGTATGTTAGTGGTACCCCATCGGACATCAAGAGCGACACTGCTGTTTCTTTGGTATCACCTGCCCATATTGCCATGTAGGACTTTAAGAGCCTCCGTAAAAACTCTCTGATGTCTGATGACAGATGGGGACAGAGAACGGATCTGAAATGGAAATGCAGAGCAGGTGGTTGTCTAAATCTCTAGTTGAGAAGTTATTTCTCTCTGTTGAGTTAACGTGTTAGTCTCCTATAAGTCCAGTATTCCGGTGTCACACAACACAACGTTTTTAAGCAAGTATAATTTCACTTTAATGTAGTGAGGCTGATGTCACACCACAGGCAGGTGTCATTAATTTAGCACATTGCTCCAAACACACATGTGATATTCAAATTGCTAAAAGTTTGGTCACATTAAAGAAGACTACAGTTCTCTTTGCCTCTGTCACTTTTTCAGTTGTGCACAGAAGAGTGAACTCTTAATAGCTTAACATTGCAGACACTTGTGACAATAAAAATCTGGCATGCTAGTCTCTTTACCAACATATCATGATGCATCCTGGATTCTATGCCTTGTGCATAGTAAATTCTATAAAACATATGAAAACAGTACATTAATCGCATATATCAATAAAAGGTTGCACTTGGCTGTGGTGCAGTAGTCGCTTTATCACTAAAAGCAAAGTGCACTGGGGAAACTGAAACTAGCAGTGGATGAAAGTATCAGATATGTGCAGAGCAAAGAGGAGACCACACTTCCATTGCGTTCTCACCCTTCAGTGTTTGATCAGTGCTGTTTGAATCTGTTGTTGGTCTTCTAATGGCACCTGACTGGAGGATGGGTCACCTGCTGTTTATTTTAAGATGCTTCATTTCACATTGTCTTTAGCCAGGTGCCTCAAAATGTGTGTTAAATCTTTGCTCTTGATATCCCACATTACACCATGGGCAGGGTGATATTTCATAGTTTGAGCCTAGCAACAAAGCTGTATATTAATGATATGAAAACTAATTAGTCCGGACTATAAGAAATTCAGTGTTTTCTGTGTCACTGAAAGGAGTGTTTAATATCTTGTGTAACTCTATTTACCTGAGGTATCTGCACACAGTATCATGAATGAAACAGATTGCTATTGCTGCATCGATGACATTGTGGCTTACTCTACTATCACATGCTGTTTATGTATCCTCCGGTGTCCTGATCTGAGACTCATATTCATTTAGTCTCCAAGCAAATCTATCGTCAAGGACACCAAGCTCACAATTTATTCTGATTAAGCTCCGCAACACCATAATAGAATATTAACACTTGAAGCCGTTCAGTCAACGAGCTGAAAACACATTCTTAGCTAATGCCCTGTGAGTCACTGATATCATCCCCAGGTGAGTATGCACAGAGAAGCGAGCCTTTGGATTTCTCACACATACTGGTCCGATGACGCTCATGAAAAGGACAGTCATCTTTTGTTCTTGGGAGTATCACTCTATCACCTAATAGAATTCCCCAGCAGTCAATAAAATGGATGAATTATGCATGTCGGCCAGCAACAGGGAATTGACAGAGCATGTAAATCAACCCTCCTCCAAAGCCTTCAAGCTATCCGTCTCCTCTCCTCCTTGTCTTCTCGCCTTCATTTAAATATGATTGTGTATATTTGTGCATTTTATTTGTGTATGAAGGAAGAAGCATGGTGTGAGAAATCTGTTTGCAATTGCACTGTTATTGTACTGCAGTGTAACTCTCTCACACATATGTCTTGCATGCAAACACACACACATCACTGTGTTTTGCTTTGGGTGAGAAAATGAATGCACACATTTATGCATGCATATAAATGTATAAGCAGGATTCATGGAAATCTGTCATTTTAGTGAGTCACCATGGGAACCCAATCTAACACATGAAGGGAAAAATAATGGCTTTTTACACTGTTGCCCATCCTCATCAAACTGCTAGTCTGTGAATCATCAGAGCTCATTCTTAACACAAACTCCACTATTGTTGTGGTGACAAGTCCCGTTGAAGAGTATGCAAAAACTATAGAAGTGGAATGAATTCATGCTGATTTACTGTAAGTATGAAGTTACTGTCCTCATGTTTTCACTCCTGGAATAGCATGTGTGTTTTAATACAGGTCACACAGACTCATCTATCAATCACTGGCAACAGCAGGCGGTGCCAGTCATGAGCTGTACCAGAAATGAGTCTAATGTTATGAAATTCTTTCTGTAATGTCACATGTTGCCATGCTTCACAATTAAATTACTGATTCACAGCAGAGATCTTGCAGTAGAGACTCCAACCAGCAGCCCTTACTGCATGTGAAGCTTTAAAAGAGTTGGAGAGCTCTGACAAAGCCTCATGCACTCATAGAATCACTGATCAGACCTCTCTTGAAAACACATCATGGCTGAGCAGCCACCGTAGCCATTTAAATTTTCATCGAGGCTCACGGTCCCTCGGACGCCGTCTTCCATAATTGTTTTGAGTGAAGTCATAAAGTGACACTCAGAACTTTAACCTGCTTAATTTTCTACATCCTTTTAAGTGCAATTACATCGTTTACACCCACAAACCCACTGACTGATGTCATTGATTTTTTTTTTTTAAATTAACACATTTTGAGGCATGCTGAATCACCCTGATCTTTACATGTTGCTTTCAAAGAGCTTGGTGAACGCTGCAATAAAAACTGCTGCAACTTAACCTCTCAGCCCCTAAGTGAAGGCTGACAGGGATGAAACCTACTTGTGTTAATGGCCCATGATTTCCTCCTGCTCCTTTCTTCAGAGCAGCTATTAATGAGGTTAATGGCAAATGGTCTGCTTTGTGCTGAGCTCTGACTCACGCAGCAGCAGGAAATGATAGAGTTCAGAGTTTGGGATATCATTGGAAAACATCGATTCAGACGACGAAAACCACTGATTACAATTTCTTCTGCCAAGCTTAGATTTAAGGAGGAAATGTTGAGTATCATAGTTTGATGTTATGTAAGTGTAATTCCCTGGAACCTGTACGATCTAGGAGTTTAGTACTTCAGCCCTGTCTTGCTATTCTTCATTTATTAGATTCATAATATTCAGCTTTTGGTAAATCTTTCAAAAAGATGTCGATTTGAGCTCCAAGTGAATGTGAGCAGAAACTTAACCTATCCTGCTGCTTGTTTCCCTCATTCAGAGAGTCTGGCACGTACAGGAGGCATCCAGCACATCATATTCTCTCTGATACATGGGAGGTTATGCTTCTGCCTAGGAACTCAAATTCCTGCAGCTCTGGTGAAATGATAGATGGGAACAGCAGCGGTGGGTTAGGGTAATGGAGTAGTTTTGCTGGCATGTGTTCCAGAGAAAACAAGACAAGCAACAAGGTTTTCTGGCAGTGGAGCATGAGAAGTCTCCTTTTATGGATGTCCCTCAGTCTCCAGAACATCTCGGTGACTCTCTTCAAAGCATGTTTTCTCTCATAACCTCCATTTTTACTTTATTTTTGTTTTTTTTCTATTTTCAAGGAGGAATTGAGGGAGGATACGAGGAATAGATTGGTTACTGGCCACTGGCCTAGTCTGAAGTCAGTTTTGGTTGTTTGTTCTAAAATACAAAATAGGAGTTAATTCTACCTGTATCATTAGTTGAAATAGAACTGATAACACAGGGCTTTGTTCACTGATGGCCTGGACTTGCACTTTGTCCCTCACAGTAAAAAAACATCTTTCCTGCAACCTAATACTTTACCTGGGCTCTTCTCCAGACAGGGTGTCCTATTTAAATGTTTAGCACTGTAGTTCTGTAGCCGTGATGCAGCTGTGATGGGGCATCCTGGGGTTCAGGTGGCTTCCAGCAACCCCGGGGGGGTGTATGTGCTGCTAGCTTAATTGTAATGTGCACGAATCAAATGATCAGTTTGTTCTTGAGGAGGAAAAATCATATAAAGTCAGGTATGCAGAAGTTGTTTTTGTTCCTGGATCCTGTAGTTATAATGTTTTCATGGCTGAGTCACTTAAGAAGCTTCAGCTTATGTTGTTGGCACCAGGTTGTTTCTCACATTAATTCACCTTTGTTTACTTAATTCTTTATTTTACCTGGCTGCTCTGGCTTCTCTCCTCCCTCTTTTGCCTCTCACATTAGTTTCCCTTTGTACCTCAGCTCATATCTGACCAGGAATAGGTAAAGGAAAAAAAAGGTTGTGTTTTGGAAGCAGAACAAATCATTCCAATCCACCGTCTGGCCTCTGTGGCTGTAAAATGAAATCCCACTCATTTCTGCGCACACCTTGAACACGATTCAAATTCATGGAACTGTTATGATAATGTTCTGGTCAAGAGGGGGAAGTTCAGTTTGCGTTCACTTTAAACCACAAACACCTGGAACAGCACAGCAGTTTGCATTCATGGTGCGTGATGGTGCAGGGAGAGATGGGTTGAGATGGTGGACAGGTTGGTGATGTAGAGAGAGGGGAGAGAAAATGAGGGTTGGGGAGGGGTGGAGGTAAAGAAAAATAAGAGGAAAGGGAGGCCAAGTAAAGTTACCAGATTGCCACTCTACGCATTAATCATAAATGCTGTTTTTTTATTGTTGTGACAGTTGTGAGTCCACCTACCTCTCCCTCATGCTGCAGCTAGCACGACCTGTGCCCAACCACTGTCAGAGCACTACTGATTGCTCTGTGACAGCATATTGCACTAGCCACCATTCTTCTTCTGCAGCTCTCCTGTGATTTGCAGCCTCCCCTCACCCAGGTGTACTGACCTTGCCACCAGTCTGTTATGGAAGGCTGAGTCACCACTCACACATACCAAATGTGCCCCCCCACCCCCACACTGCCCAAAGCCCTTCTCTAAGGTCTCTGTGGCTGCCACAGCCTTCAAAGCTGAGTGGCAAGACAGAGGACAAATTATGTTTGAGACCTCAGCATGTTGACAGGACGTTGTCAACACCTTTACTCGACCGGTTACTCACTGGAGGAGCAGAGGAAGGATTATGCTGTTTTGAACAACACCTCAAAACAGATGAATTTTGTCTTTGGTGTTAGGATAATGAAATTGTATATAATAACACTGTCACATGTCACATTAGTTGCAACAGACAATTTGGAAAGCTGCAGCTTTTAGAGGTGGAATTAGGAAAAATATTCCAACTGATCCTGTTTTAAAAAGAACAAAGCCAATTAGCTCCACTGCACCTGTTCTGCATGACTCATTTACCTTTACACATTTACATCTTCCTATTACATGTAGTGTCTGTCTGTTCACATGTGCCTTTGCTGTTTGGTGACGAGATGAGATAAAAAGTGACGGTGGAAATAGGGTGCTAATTTAATAGCTCTTTGTAGGTGAATACACATAATGCAGTTTTAATTAGTAGCATCTCCCACTGAGGGCCTGCAGCTCATGTACAGGATATCACACTGTTACAGAAGGCGCCTCATCTTCATTTAAATGACCACGACTAGAGAGAGTTCCCTCACCGAAGCGCAAGGTGTCTTTGAACCAATTTACTTCATCTCCCTCCCTCCCAGTAACATAGAGCACTTAGTGCTTAGATTGACTCGCTCTGGACAGAGTGAGAAATTGCCTGGTGGTTTGATATGTGCTGTATGTTCCTCCTTCCAGTACAGTGCGAGCTGTCATGCCCTTTATGACGCCTGCTGCGCTAAAGGCCAAAGAATCTGAATAGTTTCCCTGGTGAGACTAACTACAGGAGGAGGCCTCCCACCAGAATCAGCCACACTGTGTAATGCACAAAGGAAGTAATCAATGTGCAGCAAGACTTTTGGCATTTCACTGGCTCTGTGTTACATCGTCGACTCAAAAGAAAAGGCTGCAGCCCTCTTTATGTTGCCCTTTTTTTCACTTTGAAGACCCAGCAACACACTGTCTGTTTTCTCTTACACAATGTACTTGTGTCGGGCGCGACCCACTGTGCTGTTAAATGCACCTTTTTTGACTGACATAGAGACCCGGAGTCAGACTGTGTTCCCTGTCAGTTTGAGTGGGTTAACATGGCTCTCTTTACCTGACTTCATAACCCCACCTCTGGGCTGCATTCAACAACAGGTGTCACACTGCTCACATTTGCTAAAACCGGCTGAGCGCTGGGTTCCTATAATTACAGGTTTGCCGTCATTACTGCAGGATTTATGTAGTGTGCCGGCAGCAGGAGAAATTGCTGGCAACTCTGCACATCAAATGAATAAATAAAATAAATACTCTTAATCTAGATAATCATGATGATTAAAATTTATGAAGCTCATAATAGAAGTGAAGTTAGAAAGATGGGTCATGTGTTTACAATGGCAACCATGCATTAGCCTGTCACAGCAGCCTGGTGAATTATTACACACCAAACTCCGGCTTTTTGTGTCAGATTTTTAATAGGAACAGTATTACAGTCCATTACCACTGGTGCAAATAGAGTATAAAACCCCTATAAAGCAGCACATCTGTAACTGTATTTAAGCTGTCCATCTTCCAGTTTCCCATTTACAGGCACTAAAGTCCTGATCTGTTCCAGGATGGTGAGTGCAGGTAACCTAAAACTGCAACTGCTGAAACCGTTAAATGGATGTGGCCGGCGCTTAAGTTAATAGTGTATTTTATCCTTACAGCACAAGTGAAACAGTGATGTCATTTTGGTGACAGCAGGTCGAGTGCCACTTGAATGCTCCACTCCAGCACAGACAGACAGGCAGATGGTCTCAAAGGCCAGCGCTGCCAAAACCTAGAGCTAGTGAGGGAGAGAGAAAAGCAGCTCACATGGAAGCTCAAGCTAGTCAGCAGTTTGTTTAAAACTAAATCAGCCTGCAGCTCAGGGTTGTTTTCCTCAGTGCACTCTATATGCCTCAGCGTGCATCCTCACACTCTGTGCAGAAACCATTACGCGCTGATCTTGCTGCATCTCGCTTTGCTGTGGCCCTCTTTGGATTTTTCCTTCAGCTAACCTACTGCTCCTGCTTTTCTCCCGGCCACTCTGTTTCTCTTTGTGGATGCAGAGTTCTCTCTTTAAGCTATTGATTTCTGTTTTCTTTCCTCTCAGCCTCCTCATACTACAAATGCTCCACTGGTTGTTGAATCAAGCCAGAGCTTGGCCACAGCCTGCTCCCCCCCCCGGGCCTACTGGGAAAATCAAAGTTGGGGCTGTTTAAATGGTGGAGGGTCACTGGTTCAGAGAGAGGCTATACAAATAGATATACAGTGATCTAGATTAGGTGCGAACACTGTAGAATAGTAAATATTTATGATTGTACTGTCTGAAATACTGGAAAGCATGACCTGGTTGTTACTCTGGTTATTAATTTTTCAGTGTGTTAGTCCTGTCTCCTGCCACTCTGTGTGGTAGTGTGTAAATGATTATGTACTGATACACAACACCTTGGTAAATAGTACTTGGAGCCTTTATGAGAATAGGAAAACACAGTGTGAAATCTGGTTGTTGGTGTTTTCGTTAACCTTCTGATAAAAGGAAATTTAGCTTTGGGTTTAGCCCCTGATGATCCTGGATGAGGAGAAACAGAAGTTCTTGACGGCAGGATTGCTGCTCCTTGATGTTAAATCTCTGCTTTGCTATTCTTTAGCTGAATGTCACTGCAGTTAATTAAGAGCTGATGAAAGAAAATGAAAACATTTGTTGAGTCAATGTAACGACTGCGATAATGACAGTGTACACGCTACATGCCCCAGCTGCCGCTTCAGTAAGACCAGAACTCTCTGTATAATCAAAGCTGATGCGTACTGAATAAAACATTACGGCATCTGTCCATACATACATATACATATGGAACATATACAATGATTTATGATTTTTATTCCACAAAAAGTACTGAATGCCACAGTGAGAAGGATAACTAAGAGTTATGCTGTATAGTATTGTTACAACCAGGTCTCCAAAGTCAGACTATTTATGAATCATGACTGTGAGAAGAATTGCAAATGACAGTCTTTTAAGGGCAGCTGACTTGGCTTTTAGTATGTTTTATTTATTCAGAGAGTTGGTATGAGGTGACGAGGCAGTGGAGTCAACCTGAGGTCAGTAGGGTAACATGGAGCTCCAGAGGCTACAGCCTTTACCATGCAGTTATCTCAAGAAGCAGGATGGGAATGTTCTTCATGGAAATGGATTGCAACGACTTTTTACATATTTAAAATGTCTGTTTTAGAAAAAAAAATAAGATGCTGAGGCTTAAGTTGAGCTCTGTGTGGATGCTGCTACAGAAACAGCAGCCTCAGGGCTCCTGCATGTGCTGTTGAGAGGGTTTGGGGCAAAGACCCAAATAAAGCTCATTAGCACTGGAGAATAAAAGCAACCAAACACTTGTTGATTGTCACATCCAACTAATTTTCTTTCCCTCCTCTTTGTTTCCTTCTGATGCAGTGAGGGGCGTGTGGAGGTCCTGGGAGGAGGCAGTCTCCTGATCTCCAATCTCACAGAAGAGGATGCCGGTGTCTACACCTGCATGGCGGACAACTCTAATGCCACCATTGAAGCTCAGGCCCAGCTCACAGTACAAGGTACCCTCATCAACCCACATCGTCTGCTTTTGTTGTAGGACCAGAGGCACAAACCGGGCTCTGTTGTATAAGCCGTTTACAGTGGCACAAAACCATGATAACAGCAAGAGATAGTGAGTTGGGATGCAGTAAAACTGTTGAATTTCACCTGATGTTTTGGAATGTCATTATTCTATTCTATCTAATTCTATTAATATTTATTATTATTGTTCATATTGGAACAGAGCATGTAACTATTTATTTTGAAACTAAATGAGCAAGGTGTGTTTCCTACATGCAGATTAGGTGTAGAAACTCAGTGTGGCAGCCTTATTGAGATGTGCTGCACACCATGAGAGAGGAACACAGGAGCTGTGTTCTCCGGGAGCAGTAGATTCAAGACTGAAATACCCAACGCATGGAGCGTCTGTTTATATCGGCTGTTTCACATAAGTCAACCCCTCACAAGAAGAACAGAAAGAGTGGAGCTTCGCACATCCCTGGCAGGAAGAAAAAAACTAGACAAACACTAGAATTAGACGATGCTGAAAGAAAAGCTGGCAGTAGTTACCAGACAACACACTGAGAAGATGCACATGCAGCACATCAGTGTGACGGAAACAGTGTTGTGTGTTTTCCTAGTTGTTGCAAAATTTGTCACAATATGTTTTGCTCCCTGCTACAACACACCACATATTCTTGTATCTATGTCTGCTACCAGTTGTCTGTAATTATGGCTATCTATAATTAATAACTGCAAATGATTGGCAGTGTACATTCATTCTTCATCTATTACTAGGTCAGTTCTGTGAGGAAACCAGGGCCGATGCTGTCGTATTTATCACTCAAAAATTCAGTGCTAATGAGCAGATTTGAATTGTAGACATCCTGGAATATGAGACTTCATTTTTGTATCAATTATCACACTTCCACATGAAACAGCTGCTAATTCCCAAATGAATGCTGACTAATCTCCACTTTCAAAGTCCCAGTCTGACAGAAGGAAGTTAATTTGTTTAAGACTTGTCCGTAATAAGATCTATAAATAAAAAAGCGCTTGGTGTGAAATACCAAATTTTAACAAATAAAGCATAAAAGAAAATCTTAGAATTTGAGGTAATTGTCTAATACCTCATTCATTTGCGCAAAAGACATGACAAACAAATGAGCCTGTTAAGGTAATGATATAGCATCAGATTATTCATTTTTCATTATTTTGGGAAGGCAAAGTATTTTACAAATGATCTGCCTTCATTTGAGCCTAAACTGTGAAACTGCAAATTTAAGTGCAGGAGTTGATTTCAGTCACGTAACAGCTAGACCTGTGAAATTTAAAAATGAAAAGCTTTTTTTAATCCAACCAATAAATCAAAAACTGCATGATATCAGTGAGACAGTGTGAAAGTTCAAATAAAAGCTGACATGTCACCACTCATGCTGACACACAAATATGCTTGGCTGTTTTTCAGTTGGTTTTGCAGATGGCATTGATCCTTTTAAGTGATCGATCAATTATCGATAATATAATATCAGTTGTGTTACTGGTGTAAGTAAAAACGTTTAAGTGGATATTTAACATCTTAAACACACAGACACAGTGTTGGTGAGAAAAATACCCATGAGCACAGATGTCTCCTGTGTATCTGTGTGCTTTTCCCAGGTGAAGCAAGTCAACAGGATTTGGTGTGAAATAACTTTAGAATGGGGAAACACCCTGAGGCTCATTCTCGGGTTCATTGCATTTCACACACACCCACATCATGCAATGACTCCACACTTCTCTTCCCAAATCCCTTCATCTCTTCATCGCCCCTCCACCACCGTTTCATCATTCCCCGTCGCTCACTGTGATTAAAGGAGACAGTAATGGAAAATCGGATCAGGTCACAGGAGGACATCTGACTTCACTCGTTTTCAGTCTTCAGGTCTTTTCGCTGAATTCTCTCTGAAACCCTTCATGTCTCCGACCTGACCCCTGCCAGCCAGCCCCCACCCCCAATGTGGGAGGATTGATCAGCACTCCTGAGATATTGTTGAAAGACATCAGTCATTGTAACACAAAGAAATAATCTAATTAGTTCCCATGCTGTAGGTTCACAGGACTAATTGCATTTGATTCAACCAGATTCATGAAGAAACCAGATTGTGGCATTGATTTGCTCCCTTGACAACAGAAGTGACACTTTAAAGGACAATTGATTCACCCAAGAAGCAGTTCCACTCGTGAAAGACACTCATACAAATCAATGTGGTATGAATCTATACAAAACAAATATGACAGACTCCCTCTAAAACACCGTAGGGCATCTTTTGCTGGAGTAACAAGGAGAAATTGTGAGTTTATGGTCAGTAGCTTTTCATAAACACTGAATGGTTTCTGCTTGCGAAAGATGCAGGGAGCCAGGCGGGGATTTGATGTGGTAAAACACTGTTAGGTTTTTGCCTGGAGATAGCTGGAGGGTTTGTGGTGCAGCTGGTGCTTATCTGTGAAGGGAGAAATGCATGGCGTTTACAGCAGGTGTGCACACACACACACACAAACACACAGGCATGCATACAAAATGATGTCACACCAGGTCAATTATGCGCTCACTCCATACACCTGTATGCAGTCACTAAAATGTGTGCATTCACTTGTTCATGACTTCCAGACTGAAACACTTGGCTTAACTGGAGCCTCCTTGGATTGATTAAGTTCGACTTTTATTTTCTTTATTTTATCAGTGATCTCATACAAACCACTGCGTCTTATTCCACTCTGCCCTGGAGCTTTATTTTTGGAAACACAAAAATTGAGACACAGTGTTGAACAGTCATGTTTTGTTTTTTCAATAATCAGCACAGACACTAAATTCTTGCTAACATACATCTTCCTGCTGCAGTTAGTAGTAAGTGCTGCACCAAATGTAGGGCTGAAAATACCTCATAAATAAATGCACTGTTTCTGCCTGTTTGAGTAATGTTTGCAAGAAACTGTGTTTCAAGGTACCTTAACAGTAAACTCGGCTAATGAGAACCTTATACTATTTACTATGGGAGAGATGTACACTACCGTGAGCCCTGAGGATTTACTCTGGATTTACCATGTACCTGCTACACATTTGGAGCAGTGCTCCGGTAAAGTCTAGATAGAAAAGTGGCACTGTATGTCTCTTTCAGGAGAGTAAGACCTCATCAGAGCAGAGCTTGGTAGCAAACAACAGATAAAGAAGATATTTGTAAGTCTTAATATTGTAAATTATCCAACACTGGCATTATTATCTACTTACCAGTCTGAAACATGACTTCATTCCTTTACCTTCTTGTGGCTTTTTCCAGTGTTGGAAAGCCACCCATTTCCATCAGTTTTATTCTTCTCCTAAAGTTAGCGTGATCACTTTCCAATACCGAGTCACTGTAGCATCTGCCTTAAGAAGTAATGCTTCTGAAAGGGCATATTATAACCTCTTATAATCACAACAGTCTAAGTAAACAGCTGTTAATGCTTACATTGACTATGCAGCAATAGTAATAAAACTTACAAATAGCTCCTTTACATTTTTCCTGTAAAGCATATATCTGTGAACAGAACAAGTAAGCAAACAGGAATCTCTCTTTACCACATGAAATAACATACAAACAGCTTCAGAAGACAGAATGTCAGTGGGTGTCAGAAATGAACAATCCATGTCCTGGAGCAGTGTGATTATTACATATAATTAAAGTGCCAGCACCACACAGCCTTTATTTCTGTAGGCAGCAGTACCTGATGTTGTAGAGAAGCTAATAATGGAAAAAGTTCAAACTGGAATTTTAAGGTTTCTTCACATTTTTCTGCTGGTCGTCCAACAGAGCACCTGGTCGCTCCAGGACCTAGGGGGCTGGATTATAGGGTCTTAAAGGTCATATTGGGTCTGAAAATTTCCATGACATATTCCAGCAGGACTCCTGGTAGTTTTGGAGGATTTCAGGCTCTAAACATCAGTGTTTCCAGTTATGCTTAGCTCATCCATCCACGCACATCTACAGTCCTGGGCCTTGCACAGGAAAACAGATGTGTGTTGACACACTTCCATGTCTTTGTAACATTACTGTACATTTGTGTGAGCGTGTTCTGTTCAGTGAGACTTTGCTGTAACATCTCACCCTCTATTAGAGCTGGCAAGAGGAAAAATGGAGCCAGAGGAGACAGCAGCTTTTGATTATGGTCTTGCGTGACTGGGGCACCACCCAGACCTGAACTCTGCATGTGTGTGTGTTTGAAAGACAGAAATAGTTTCTCCATAAACATATATGCTTCCAGTTTTATAGGGCTCCAAGTTAGCGGTCCTCATCTATCATGGTTTCATGCTATCATGCCATCAACTTAATTGTTTGCGCTCCCATGCAGGAAATCCCTGCCCCCTGTAAAAGTTTGAAGCCCTTCCTATGAGCTGAGGACTCTGGATTTATGAGGACAGCCAGCAGGAGGGTTTTACCTTGTTATATAAATAGGCAGAAATAGAAACATAAAAAAAATCTGTAGTTGTGCTCGATTTCAGCTTGAACTTCTTCCGCCTTCGTCTTCTGCACTTCGTTTTTACTAGAGTAGTGGTTTGAAAAGGTAAACCACTGATTGTATCACATCTACATATTTTGGGCAGCTCACATTGGTTCATCAGGCCAAAGGTAAAACAAAAACCCCCAAAACTAGTACAACTTAACAGTGTGCAGTGCCAGTTGACATGTCAGTAGAAAATCCCATAGAGGATTTTTTTCCCTAAACTGTGCTACTGTGAGTATTTTTGCTCACTAGTGACAGGAATAGTTTGCTGCAAATGACGCATGGAAGAATTGCGGCTTTTGTGTGATCTGATGGATGTTTAAATCTGTTTTTACTTGGGCACACCACCTTCCTGCCCGCCCTCCAGTGTCACAGTAATATTCTGACTGAAATAACATGAAACTTTCCATTAGCCTTTACAACAACAGGAGCAACACCCACAGCCGTACACCTTTTCCTTTTTTTTTTAAATTGGGGTTTATCCCAACCAGTGCGTCAGTGTCTGACTCTTCTCTTGTGTCTATCCCACATCTGCATGACATCAGGAACAACTGTGTACATTTCTGTTGTTTGGCCTGTGTTTTGCCAGAGTCACTGTGAGTCAGCCCTGTGTTGCTGCTTCTGCTGGGGAAGCTGATCCACTTTGGC
This sequence comes from Selene dorsalis, assembly GCA_900303245.1. Taxonomy (NCBI): domain Eukaryota; kingdom Metazoa; phylum Chordata; class Actinopteri; order Carangiformes; family Carangidae; genus Selene; species Selene dorsalis. The sequence goes on from OMNW01015729.1 coordinate 60,710, forward strand.
CTGACTCATCAAGTAGCAGCAGCTTCTGAATGGCATCACTTAGCCCATGTAACTGTAAAATGGAGATCACCACTCGACTTCTGTTTGGTTTTGTGGTCGAGATCATCTTTAGAGAAAAGTATCATCCATCTGTAGCTTCAGGTTAAAATGTATTCACCTATTTTTGTTTATAATAATAACTGATCTAATCTGTTACAGTATCAGGATTCAAGACATATTGACCCCGATAGTCAAGTTTACAGAACACATTACATCTGATGCACCAGATTGCCAGGGATTCCTTAATGATAAATGATGGATCAATAGTGCATTTCAAAGAAGAGTGCCAAGCTTACAACACAAGGGAGTGATCAAATCGTGCTGTTTTTAATGCACACACTGTAGAGGGTTTGGAGTTGTTCCTGATCTAAAATGAACACGCCGCACAGAGGAAGTGTCGTGAACTCCTATGTGCCGTTACCAAACCATCAAACCAGCTTTTCTTCAGTGTTTCATGGACAATCTCAGGCCTCTGCTTAACTTAACTTAACTCTAGCAATTTTTGAACCATCAGAGAGAGTCCACGAAAACACTCAGATTGAACTCCTACGACTGCCTATAACAGGACATTATTTTCTACTCAATGACTTAGAAAGCAGGCACAGAGCATCTTACTTGTTTGTTTTGGCCAGGATTAAAAGTAAAGCTGTTATCTTTGCATGAGCAGGATGGGTAATTAGTGCAGTCCGAGCTCCACTTGCCCTCAGAGTAAACCCTGCTTGCCCAAGAGCTATTGTTTAACTTTATGAAGCTAACTGGACACTGGCCAAGCATGCAGAGAAGTAACGTGTCTCTTGGATCCTTGACTGCAACAACTGCTTTCTTCAGGTTTTTGATTTTTTTAATATTTTACTTATTGTTTCTCTTTCAATAGATGGAGGTTGGTCTTTCACTGAGAGTATGTCTCTATTCCCTTCACTCCTAGCTGTCAGTGGAGGTTTAAGTAAAGTAATCTGCCCAGAATCCCTTTAGGAATCTTATGAGGTTTTGTTTTAACAAGCTCACAGTGAGACACACACATGACCTTTTTGTGGCCCTCTTTTAACAGTTCACTGGAGTCAGTGTAAGTCTGCATTAAAGCTTCTTTTACTAAGCCACGAGCTAAAGAGATAAAAACCAGCTCCAAAGGACTGGCATCAGGGTTTCTTTCAGCTATTCTCCCTCCTTTGTATTTGCCCTGATGTTTTTTCCTCCCTCTTTTATGTATCTGCACTTCCTCTGTTGCTTTTCCCTCTCTGTTGGGTTTCTATTTCATTAGAGAGTGGTATTTATGTTCAAACAAAAGTTGGTCCATTTAGAGACATTGCAGCTGGTGGAGCTGAGCATCTGTGTGCGTCTGAACTGTAGACTATAGGAAGACACAGACTTGGCATTCTCTGACATCATCCATATGTCTATAAAGGCACATATTTAGTCTGTATTTGGTTACTAGATACTAGATCCAGAAAATCCGAATTTGTGTTACAGCTGAAGCCAGGCAATGCAGCAGCTAAAGCACTGCAGAGGTTGATAAGTGTAGACACCTGCCAA
>OMNW01015729.1:62298-73606 GCA_900303245.1 Selene dorsalis
TGCCAATCCAATAAATATGCCCCAAACTCACCCTCTTTACCCATTTATAGCTGCCATATTGATTTTTTTTTTTATTATATTGCTACGGCCCAGTTCAAAGACCACAGCAACAAGGGAACAATACATCATGGATTAATTTAGCAAAAATAGTTTTATTTTACAAATTGATTTTAAGGCAGTAATTTCATTAAAAAAGATAAAGTAATTCCAAAGTACTAGTAATGAATGAAACAAGTGAAGTGGACAGAAAAACACAGTGCCAGGTAAATGAGATATCACAAAAAATGAAGAAAAACTAAACTGCAGGACAAAACAATTGGGTGCCAGGGCAGAGAGGGAGTGGGGACTGTGTGGATGGACCGGCTTCATAGAAGTGGAGACAATGGCGAGTTGAGTTCCTCCAGCTCCCAGATTTCTGGGACAAAAACACAACACAAAAACAACACAGCAATCCCTGGCTGAGGCCTTAGGTCTGGTCATCACATTTCTAGGTGCCCAAATACTTTTAACAAACTAAATGTACACGTTTAAAGATCAGACCTTACACCTCTCATCCCATCAACTGGTACTTTGAAGCCATATGTAAGAGATAGAAAATGGGAATTGAAGCAAACAAAAACAAAACTGTGTCAATTCAACAATTAAAACTGTGCTTAATATAGTTAAGTCTTAAAGTAGGGTATTAAATATGTCCTTGCTGCTGCTCTTGTCATAATATATTAGAGATTTGTTGAAACAGAGCATTATTGCTACATCTGCTCTCTGAGGTTGTCAGAAATGATCCCAACATTTTATTACTGCACTACTTAGTGGTCAGGAACATAGCTGGTTCCTATAAGGTCCCTGTAATGACCCACTTATTTTTGGAAGAATAGGTGGGTGTTTTCATAGTGACTGCTTGAGTTGACTGACAGCTGGCATCAAGTAACACTTCCAAGGCTGTTCCTCTCTGGCAACAAAATGAAGACATAGTGGTTTCCTCTTTCTCCCAGCATGCATCAACTCCATGTGATGACATATGAAAGAATGCATCAGTCCTGTACCGTACCTTGTTTTTCAACTGATGAATTTTTTCAGCAAGTCACACTTGGTTTTAGCTCTGATGCCACATTAGTTGGCAAAAATCTTTCTCTACATCCTTTTTCCAAATGTGACGAACTTCACCTTCACATATACAAGTCTGATGCTGCAAGCGGCCAATTAAAGGAGATCATCAGGCATGTTCTTGCACTGAGTGTCTCCCCCACCACACACACACACACACACACAAACACACACACACACACACACCTCACTCTCTGTTGAGTCCTGATAGCTTTCCCCCCTCCCTCCACCTCACCCCCCACAAGCTTTATTGGTACATTTAGGCGTTTCTACTCATTGCTCAGTCCAATAGGTTCCAAATGTCTGAACTCCATTTAGAGAAAATGGTGCATGTCTGCTCAGTTGGAGAGAGGAAGGGGGGAGGCTGAAGATGGAGAGATAGACAGGGAGTTATAGGAAGATTAAGAGTCAGGGAAAACATGGGTGACTGAGTGGTGAAACAGAGAGAGAGAGGGGGAGATAAAAAGAGCCACAGGAGCACCAGACACCAACAAAACCTGTCCCAAGCAAACCTCACCAGGGGGCTCTGCACATACGTGCTCACACACACACAGGTGCACATATACAGTATTTATACATCCACACAGACACAGATACTAACAGAAATATATTGCATTGCAATGCAAATGTCATGAATGTGCACAGCATGAGACAGCATGCACTTACAGAAACATGTGTTCTCATACATAAGCTGTCACATACACACGCACTTATGTGATATGCAAACAAAATCCACCTATACATATATTGCCAGCAGGGATGGAAGCAAACACTGTCATGTACATCATACGCCACCAGTATTAATGGAGTAAAACAAGTATCCAGGCACGTTTTTATAATGGTTCATATTCACTCATGGCGCAGTCAGACAGCCACACACACACACACGCGCACACATATACAGATTCACTGGTGCTTTAATGGCATGTCCCTGACACACCAAAGCGAACCAAGGATTCCACCTGCCTCTGCTACACAGCTACTAGAGGCAAATATCCAGGGGACAGCACACTGTGAAACACATTATTCACAGCTCACACATCCCCCTGCAGGGAACACCAGTACACACACACACAGATACACATACATACACAGACGCACACAGACATGTATACACCAGCACACAGATGCACACAGAGCAGGGTCTGAGCTGTTTTGACAATCATACAGTGATTCAGTCCACAAGCATCACTATCCTCATTTCCATTCACGGCCCAGTCGTCAGTATTTGCCAATGTAGAAAAAAAAGCCTCGACACTCATTAAGCAATGTGAGATGAGGATTCTTTGGCACTGTTCAGGTGTTTCATGTTTGACCTATTCTGTTACATCGTGTTGCTGGAAAACTGGAATTTGTAAGTCACAGAAGAAAACAAGATACTGCACAGAGGGCTTTGGTTTGAAACACTGCAAGTTTCTTTCTCATTATTTTATTCTGTTTTCATTTTATGGCATCAAACCTGAAAGGGAACTACACTGTTTAATGTGTTGTTAAATTTTTCCTACTTCAGTCAACAGTGGGTTTGTAATCCCCCAATTAAAGTCCAGGTCTCGGCCTATAACCAGCACCAGCTAAAAGCATTCACTTGTTGCACTCTGTATTTTCAAAAATGTCTGAAATACAGTGTTGAAATTTTACGCAGGTTCTTTATCATCATACATGATCACAACTGCCACTGCTGTCCTGTTCAAGCTGGTAGAATGATTGCAGACACTGATAATTACCCATAATTATCCTGTTTACATGATTATCCGGAGGAAGACGTGGATGTTTCTTTTATGAAATTGTAAAGAAACACAGGATAATCATAGTCTCACTGTGTTACATTTGGCAATTATAACAGCATCTGTTAAAGACTAAAAACACTGCTTGTGGGGATGTGTGTTACCCCTGGGGTTTTTGATGAGGATACAGACCCCTCTGTGTAGGAGGGGCTTTGTGTCATCCTCCCCGTGAGCTCTTTTTCCTGAGTTCCTGCCTCTGCTCCCTCCTTTCCTTTCCATGTGCTCCGTGTTGGGTATGAAAATACCAAACAGATGGAGAAAGTGCACCTCAAGGTCAGGAAAATACAAAACGCATCATCGAGACCAATGTGTCCTGTAATTGCACTGCTTCTTGGTGTAATGAGGTTATTATTGTTTGAGAAATGTGTGTACAGTGGATTGTTCCTTTTAACAGATTTAATTACAATCATCTATAATTTGGGAGTCTTAGTTCTCTTGCTGCTTTTAACTACATATCCCAACAGCATGAAGGCTAATCCGTGAACTAGAAATGTCATGTGAAAATAAATTAGCCACGGCTACATCAGGCACACGAGGAGGACTTGACCTCACAACTTGTTAGTCTGCTGAATAAAGCCAGAAAGGGACCTTAGCCACTCACTGCTGCTAATATCCAATCAGCTCATGTGAATAGCCACAAAATAGATGCTAATAACTAGCTATCACAGAGCCCAGGAGGCTGATGGCCAAGCTTGACACACAGCGACACACTAACAATACAGTCATTTAAACCCCGGTCAGCAAGGTCCCTGCTTATCAGAGAAAGCATAGAGGCAGCAGAGGCACTTGTTCACAGAAACACCCACACAGTGTAGGCCTGACTCGCTCGCCCTCTGCCTCTCTTTCCCCCCTGCAACACGTACAGTCCAATTACAGAGAGAGGACGGGGCCTGGGCCCTGTGCTCCTGGTGACCTTGTTCCAGGACAGATTGATGAGGCGCTGTATCACCGCAGCAGATCAAATAACTCCTTTCTGGCCCTCATTACCAGGACGAGGGGAGATCTGCAAGTGCTCGGCTTTGCCAGTGTAGCATGCTAATGCACTCTACTGATAGAAAACGGCTGTTATTCCTCACCCATTTCCTGAATAAGTAAGATCAGAGCTTATTGAATCTTTTTATCAAATAGTCCCAAGTGTTGCCATCTGCTGAACAGGTCAGGTTGTATGAAGGGAGGTTGTTGGTTGATATTGTTTGTTGCTTTTTCCAGACCTCCTTTAACTGGCAGTTGGAGAGATATGGAATTATTTGGTCTTGTTCATTCCTGGCAGAGACCAGAGCTCTGGTTTTTTGAAGTGCCTGGTTAATTTTGACAAATTGGTTACTGGGTTTCTTTTGGAAAAAATATTCATACACATCATCCCTTATTTGCCCATTTGCCTGTTAAAACAACTTCTCTGATTTCTCTGTCTCATCTGTTTTCCACAGTTCCCCCGCAGTTTGTCAAGCGACCAGCCAACATTTACGCTCACGAGTCCATGGACATCGTTTTTGAATGTGAGGTTTCAGGGTCTCCTGCTCCTACTGTCAAATGGGTCAAGAATGGAGATGCTGTCATCCCCAGTGACTACTTCAAGATAGTTGTAAGTTTATTTGGCCCTTAAGTTGCACGTTTCTACATTTTCAATAATGATACTTGTTACATTAACCACCTCCCCTCCTCCACCTCCCTTCTGCTCTGTAGAAGGAGCATAACCTGCAGGTTCTGGGTCTAGTCAAGTCAGATGAGGGTTTCTACCAGTGCCTTGCGGAAAATGATGCCGGCAACATCCAGTCCAGTGCACAGCTCATCATCCTGGATCACGGTACGCCACTCTCCAACACCACACAGCTATTAGTCAATCAGATCTCACCTAACTAGATAAAGTCTTTTTTATTACACGAGAAGATGCTGCAGTGGTTAAATAATCAATGTCAGGAACAACTCAGAAATGAACCATGTCTGATCAGTTTTGCTCAGGTAGACGAACATTAGGAAAAAGAATCTGTTCACAGCCATTTGAATATTAACTACATTCTTAATAAAGCAGCAAAACACCTTATGATTCACGGGAACTGGAGATGTCAGATCGTAACAAGAGATAATCACTGTTTTATCTCTGGTAAAATGCCAAAAAGCTAAAATGTTACAATCAAGTCCAATAGTAGATCCAGATTTGTAGCTCAGAAAATCCCAGTATTCTGTTTGGACTGAGCAATAAAAGACTAAAAACAATCTCTGCAGAAACACTCTTGCTACAGATGCTTGTAAAACCCAAGGTAGCTCTGTAAAAGGGTGGGTCCTGAGCTCTCTGTATAGTTTGCTTTATTTTTAAAAACCTTGATGCATTCTGGAGGCTGAGCACATCTGTGGATGTGTGAGGAGAGAAAATGAAATGAAACCACTGGGATCTTGTTAAACCAGAGGTGACTCAGAGGGAACAGAAGTATATGTGGGGCAAATGATGCTTGGTTTGTACACAGTCCATTCCACATCTAGTGTTACAGAAATGTTGCGAGGACTTTTGGTTGTATGACACAACGCCTGCCTGTGCTTTGATGCAGCCTCCCCAGCCCTGCAAAGGCCTCCTTTCAGCAGGGAGCTGCACCTAAACAAGAGCCCATGTGCTGGTAATGCGAGAGCGCCCGGGTAGCTGCAGCACAGTCTCTTGTTGTACTATTCCCTTTAAAGCTAAAAGAGAGGTTTGAATTCTAATTCCCAGAGCGGCGCTGCAGAGTGCAGAGTACAACAAAAGCAGGACACCAAGGACAGTGGTTAGAAGCACCAAAACTAAGTGCCTGAAAATACAAGCAAATATGAAAATCCCAGTGTTCTGAACGGACTGGTCTCATTACCTCTGACCGTTTGGAGAAAATGTAATGTAGCTTCAATTTGAAATCAATTGTACAGTCATAATAATAATAGTCTAACCCACAGCCTAGTGAAAAAAACACTATCCACAATACAACAAGAAGTAAAAGGTAAAAAAAAGACACAATTTCACTGAAAAGCCTAATGTGAATACAATAACCAGGTAGAACTGGTGATATAATAAAACAGCAAGGGGAATAAAAGCAAAACGTAATACAGCAGGAATCAGAGTGTTTTTGTGTCTATTAAATTACAATCCCTACTTCAGTGTTGACTCAGATTCTCCCAATTTGCTGAGGAAGATGGCAAAATTTAATCAAGCGTCAACTCCCCCTCACTTGAAGCAGGTGGCTAATGGATTAGCATAGCAGTGTCCAACTGGTGGCCCCCCAGCTGTGTCATCCCCTCTGACTGGAGGACATTAAGTCAGAAATAATGATGACCTGCAGCTCATTGTGTATTTGTGTTTGACACCATTGATGAGGGTTTTGCCGCTTTACATGGCCCCAGGTCTTTTTTTTTTTTTTTTTTTGTGAGTGCGAGTTGAAGATAAATGGGGTGAATTACTCCGACAGCTGCCCTTGCACGCAGAAGTTGCCCCTAAGCGGGACTTTGAAGAAATTAATCTCTATTTAATCCATAAATATCACACAGAATCTTTCTTTTTCTTACTCTTCTGAGTGTGCATCTGTCTCAGTCACGGTAATACTAATCCAAACACACTCACCAGCAGAAAGTTTTCCATTTTCCTGTTTATTCATCAGTTTATTATCCTGTCTTCAACCTGAGGCTCAGGTGGTGGCTCGAGAAAATCACAGACGTCGCAGTGACACAGTTTATTCCTCCTGTACATTATTGACAATTTATACTTATGTAGACGCACCCGGTATGGCACTCCCTGGAAACGCTTGCTTCGCCGTGTCAAAGTAATTTCCCCTCTCAAATGTGCAATTTGTGAGTGTAAATGGTGAATCAATGAAAACATGTTTGAAATTAGCTAATTTTCTACGGCCATTTGTGCTCCGTGGCTGCGGCTCTGTGATGCCAGGTTAAAGTCAGTCTCTTTTAGATCTAGTAGAGTCGTATCTTTCTCCCTGCTCGCTGTCTCCATTCTTCTCTCTTTCTTCCTGTGCTGCTGATGAGTTCAGACACACACACACATACACACACACACACAGCTCCACAGCCATCTGCCACCGTTCGCACCACTTCCACTCACTTTCTCTCTCCTTGTCTTTCACGGCCACCTGCTCTCTGTGATAATCCAACACACTGGGCTTTGTGTTAATTGTGCTGACCTGAATATTCCCCCTGTGTGCCCCCCCCTCTCACAGCTGGATATCTTTGTCCACTTCACAAACACTCCTCCTGGTTTTTGCCTCCTCCTGTGGGGTGTACCTCAGTCAGGTATCCAGCTCACACCTGCCAGGCTCGAATCATCCTGAAACAGGGCCAGGAAAACACATTGTCAGTCGCAGCGAAGATAAGCCTGGGACTTGCCACAGGGATGAAGTTGTTTTCCCCCAACAGGGAAATCAATGGAGGTGAACTGCTTCTGAACCCAGTGGCCTCCTAATATTCATTAGCAGTCATAATCTTTGCATCTTGACACTGCCAGCTGCAGCTAATTGAAGCTCAGCTCATGATTCCCACCTGTAGGTGTCTGGAGTGGGAAAGGTTCAGCTGTTAGCATGTGTACAGGATTTTGGCATGATATGTTCAGTGCTCTGTATCAGTACACCTGACTTTGAAGTTGGCAGTGACTTAATATGTGGGTGTATATAGAAGGATCATCAAATTTCATCTTGATTCAGTAGTTTTAAGACCCTGAGAGCTGTGAGGTTGAGACATTTTTGGGGAGTGCAGGTCAAAAATAGGACCTCAGATTGCAGTCTCCAGCAATTTTCCTGGACATTCCACAGTCATGTGCAATATGGGTCAACTAGTTGCAAACAGATGTGGGTAAATAGGCGCACAAATACCAAAAGAGGACCTCAAGGGGACCTAATTATGCAGTGAAACGCAGGCCAAGTGAGTGCCTCTTAATGTCTCTGCCACACTCAGACTTGTCTTCAGGATGTTTGTGTCACTGTGCCTGTCGTGAGTTTCTGTCGTGAGTCGTTGTGTGCTGTCTAACTACTGCACACGAGTGCGACAGTGACATACTGGTTAGAATCAGTAACATAGCTGCTCCAATCAGGAAATGCTCTCATTAACAAGTTGGATACAACATTTGCAGAGGTTTTACCTCACTTCCTGTGGACTGGCCCATCCTCTCCACCCTTAACTATAAATAAAGTGACTAATGGCTGCTGTGATGATGATCTCCCGCTGGCGCTTTTGATCCATGCTGTCCACCTGGTTGTCACAGTAACAGTCACAGTAACTGTGAGCAGGAGGTCAATCACATGCAGAGGACATGTTATTTGTTATTTTTTCCAGTATCTTACAGAACAGAATAGAACAGAACAGAACAGAACAGAACAGCACCATACTGAGTGATAAAACATTATGTGAACAAATTATAAGATAAAGAAAGAAGATAAAAATGACATGTGACATTTTCATTTATACTCCAGTGTAAGTTAGTTTTAACTATCCACGTCACTCAGTTAAACATCTATTTATTGTGTAACATAACACCTTTGTGTAAAAGCTGTAGAGTCATTCATCCCCTTTTGTAAACCTCCTTTAGTCTCTGAACCCATTGACTTGTGGTTGGTGCTTTTCAATCCTTCCAGTCCACTGTAATCATTTTCTTGGCAGTCAGGATAAGTATCTGCAGAAGGTATCTCTGATTTGCATCGTACATGTCCTCTGAACAAAAACAGCAGACAGAAGACGTGTTATGTAAGAGATCTTTGTCACATGTCATCTATAGACATCGTGCGGCAACAATTTTGCGGCCTTTTCCAGACCCATGATTATGTGAACTGTTTATGCATGGAGCAGCAGAAGGCGGCAATTACAGCTCGGAGAGGAAATGGGTCACGTTTTTCAACTTTGAAGTCGTTCACGCCTAGACAAAGCATTTGTTTATATGACTGTCATCTTCCCATACACTCTACAAAGCCTGAGGTTTGTTTGAAGTTTGATAAGGTGGCATACTAAAATGTATATCCAAGTTTTACTGTGCGGTTACTTTGTGTGTAGTTGTGTAGCTGAAACAAATGTTTATTTTTTTTGGGCATAACTGGCCTTGTTGCCTTTTAGAAGTGGAGAGATGCATAATACAACGTTCTCATTTTAGAAGCAGACATTCGTAAGGGGAAAGAGAAAGCACCCTGTGGTTTTCAGTATTTTATATTTTGATTTGTACAATACAAAATCCAATGGTTGGGAGCTGTGCTGGATGCCTGCTTGTCAAAAATGGCAAGTTTAAGATTCAAGCACCTAAAGCTTGATATGAAAAATGCAGGCAGATCTGCATTTAACATTGGCCAATAAAAGTGGATGCACTCATCTTCTTTTATGTTTGCATAATTTGAGAGATGCACTTCCATTTGCATGTGACTCCTTTTATTCCTTCCATATGCTGCGGTGGTAATACAATATGAAAACACTCCTCTGTCTGACTTTGCCTGTCCCTCCATTGCTCCTCTCCTCCTCTCCACTCCCACAGCCTCCATGAATAATGTTTTGACATTTTGCCTCCTAGTGCCCAAGCCAAGTACTTCACTAAAGAGCCTCCAAGCTTGTTTGGGTGGACAAGCTCTGAGCTCTCATGCTGCTTTGGCCACAACTGTTGTGAGTGTATTTCAGTGACATGAATGAAAGGGAGACATTTCACACAATACTTAGCCAGCAATCACTTGGTGCTCAGTGCAACATGGCTGCAGGGATTGTAGCTTCTTTCTCCTGCAGCTGTTTTATGATGACATAAGTGATACATTATTTCTACTGCAAATTCATTTATTTGAGCTTTTGTTAAACTCAGTTTGTATAGGTGGGCTGTCCGCTTCGCTCCCTCCCTCTGCTTCATCTCTTTCTGCTTCTCTTTCTGCCTCTTTCCCTCCTCCTCTCCCTTCATCTCCACTCATATGCCGCCATGCTGCCATTAGTTTTCCCTCCTAACCCCGTGGCAGCAAACAGAAGAGCCTTGTCCTCCCCTCCCATCAGAGGCACCAGACCCCCACTGAGAGATGGAGATGCCTCGTCACTGCCTGAGCGCTCACCGTGTCGCTTCGTTTTCCTCTCCCTCCATCACTCTGTGTATTCATGAGTGCAGGCATCAGGAGTGCTGGCATGATAAACCGGTACAGGCACTGTCCTCGTAGCTGTACCTGACAACGTGACAGGAATAGTGAGATGTGTATTGCATTGCACATTAGCAAATCAATTAATTGTAGAAGACCTGAGGAGCAGATGTCCATGAGAAATGACACAGAAAGCTGCTGTATTTAACAGTATTTACAGATGAATAAGCATCCACTCAATCTCACTTATTTTGATCAGGGTTAATACCTCAAATTACCTGCATCTATAGAAAACTCGAGTGGGTTTTCTTAACCTTTTCACCTCTCTGAGGTATTTACAAGACTGTACACACAAACTGACTGGCAATGAGTAGCACTGCTGCCTCACACAAACAATGAAGGTTCAAACCTGCTGGCTGGCTGGGGCCTCACTGTGTGGAGTTTCCAAGTTCCACTCTTGCCTGTGTGGGTTTCCTCTGAACGCTCCAGTTCTCTTTAACAATAAAACAACAGGTAAATTGGCACCTTAGAATCGCCCATAGTTGTGAATGTCAGTGAAAACTATTGTTTTCTTTAATCGGCCCTCTTAGAGACTGGAGACTTCTCACCCACTGTCACCTGCGATTGGCTCCAACCGCCCCATCTACCATAAGAAGATAAGCTGTATGACTAATGAATGCAACCAAATGAAGTGGAAGTTAAACCTTGCTGGAGCCTGCTGTCCTGTGGTAATAGTAACTACATCTGTAACCATGGCTTCGAAATGAGAGAACTGACCCTGCATATTTTTTAAGAAGTACTGAGCTTGAAAAAACAAAAATACTAAATGATACAGAACAAATAGAAAACTCAGCTCAACAACCGCTGTTATTGAAAATTATTAGAAGTGGCTTGGTATTTGAACTTCAAATATTAACCATGACAGTAAACTAAAGACACACTGCCCAAAGGAAGCTGCTATGGACAGACCTGGTGGCCAGAAGCAATTCTGCCCACACTGTGAACAGAGAGAGAGAGAGAGAAGCAGAGAAAGCTCTTACACCTTATGTTCAAAATGTTGTACTTAACCTTGAAAGACATGTTTTTTTCCAGACAGAGCTGATATCTGCAGGAAATTTGTAACACAAACAGACACAAAAATGTTGAAACTGTACAAAGCAGTTATTATTACCACACGGACAATTGATCCGTAAGAGAGATGGGAACACATCCATTGTTGTGGTAATGTGCAAATATCTGAGTGAGAGGGTTTTTGGTACAAATATGGATGTATGTATCAGAATTTTCAAGTTGATAGAAACATCAAAGTGAAATGCTTAAAAGTTTGACGTCAGTGTGGATTGCTGCAGTCGCAGCTCCAGCTGGTTCACTTTA
>OMNW01015734.1:0-11766 GCA_900303245.1 Selene dorsalis
ACCTACAAGGTTTTTTGCAGCAATATCACCTGTCATTGACTAGTTATGGCATTTGGCATCAAAGACCAGGAGACAGTTGTTACTGCAGATGTAAACCCAGCTGCTCTACCACCTCTGTGTTTGAGTCTTACTCAAAGAAGTGTAGCCTAAGTACCACCACTGGAAAAGGCAATGGATCACCGTCACTCAAAAATGTTCATAATGGCCTTTTATGTTATTGCAGTCCACCCAACAGCTTCCTTTCCTTCAAGCCAGGATTTGGCATTCGTTGACAGCCAGATGCTGGAGCTAGAAAAAAAAAAAGAAAAAGAAAAGACCTTTGGGTGGTGCCAACCTTTCTTATTAAGAACAGAATTTAGGAGCTACAACAGCTGAGATGGGTTGAAAGAAAGGTATGAATAGGTTGCTTTAACACATTTTTATATTCATAGTTACATGCCTGTGAGGGGTTGATCGTACTTACAAACCTTTAGAGATTTATCATTCAATTGTGCAATTCGCCTCAAGTCTACAAAGCATTTTAGCATCTTTAAGTTCATTGTTTTGGTCCACTATCATTACTCAGAGAGTTGATGGAAACTAGCTGGGAAACATCGTGGAGGTTTACAAAGTATGGGAAGCTTTCTTAAGGAGGCGCTGTGGAGTTAACAGGGCGACAAGAAGAGGTCACTTGATCCCGGAAGTGGGGTGGAAAAAAGATACAGGTGAATGCAGGTGTTGTTGTGAGAACAATGGGAGATTAGCCACTGTCGTTTGACCCACGTATCAACAGCGGCTGGAGCAGCAGCAGCGGATGTGACAGCTCTCGCGGACAATTCAGGTATTTTAAAACCGGAGTTTGTGATTGACGTGATTTGCGGCAACTTGAGGTTCTTTCTTTGAGTATTAATTCAGTCAAATCTGAAGATACAGACACGAAACTCGTATTTTTAAATTCAGTAGGACTTGTACCTTCCCGAGGACATCGTTAGCTCCGTACACATACTTGTGCCTCTAAATCAGAAAACAACAAACGCCCCTTAACGAGCCAGAACTTCCTCGAGAATAATCACGTTTTTAACTTTTCTTCAATGTCAGTAATCCAGTGATATATGTCGAGATATCTATTGGTGCTTTGCAGAAATGAATATTAGTGGTGAATTCGGCATACATTTAATGGCACTAATTTGGTAAAATGTGAACTAATTGAGGCTAAAACCAAAATTGGCTTGTAGCCCATAGCAACAGCTGATACAGGTGAATATGAGACCTGTAGCCCCAAAACCACAAATAGCTCGTGGGTGAAAACACCACTCAGAATCAAATGCTATTGACTGCTACTGAATGCTATTGCTATGTGACCGAAGGTGATTGATAGTAGGCCTATGTGTTGTGTCACTATGTTGTGTTTACTGCTTGATGAGTTCCCCAAGAGACCTGGCCTATAATAGCGGCTAATTAGGCTACTGTGAATGATGCCATGAACTCTATTGGCCTACAATGTTCCTGTGTCTGTCAGGAAAGGAGGTGTTCCTTGTTCAAAGAAAGAAATTAATCATTTTGTGTGTACTAATGTAAAAATCATATGGTTTTCCACTGCTCTTCTAACTCAGTATGGTCTTTAAGAATGATGGTTTTTGATTGGCTCGTTGCAGGAGCTTGTGGGGGGACGCATAGGCACCGCAGCTTACAGGCAACGTGGAAACAACGCTCCATCCAGCTCCTGGTTACTGTAACCCAAAACCACCATGTTGGAAATCACCCAATCTATACACTGTGGGAGGTGATGAACATGGAAAATGGGGAGCTACTGTGCTGCTGCTGCTGCTGCTGCTGCTGCAACTTCTACCTTTTCCACTGTAACTGTCAGTTTAAATACCGTTACCAGTTAGGATGGAGGGGAATATAACTCCTGACCACAAAGATGAAACGGTTCCATGTGGGATATTTTCCAAAATTACTCATCGGCCAAACTTTATGGTTCTTTATTCAAGCGTTGCATTGTTGCAGTGCCATCAATGGAAGATATAGTCAGAGCCTCACTGCAAGTGGAACAAAATGGCCCATTCATAGTCTCAGTGTTGTGGGTGATACGAGTGCAGTGCTCTGTAATCTATTTCATCTGTTTTTCCATATCTCCAGCCACAGTTGTCTCTCTGGTCCTCCGTGGAAGCACACACAGGCCTAATCAAGGAATTAAGGCCAATGTGGTTTGCATTTTGGCCACTTTTTTCTTTGAGGTACGACAGCATTTTCTCTTGGCCCAAAATGTCCTGCAATGCAACAAATTATAATCTTTTGGCCTCCATTGCACCAGATTTGATCATTTCTACCAGTACATTTGATAGTCTTTATTAGCTATATCCATGTCAGACACACAACATTTGAGGCGGCTAAGATGAAATGGACACTAGTAAACTGATTACAACCACAGTAAGACGAGTGGAACCACTTTGGCCAGGATTGTAAAAGTAAAAAAAAAGAAGCACAAGTAATATTTCAGCAATTTGAGCCTTGATCTGCAACATTTTCCTTACACAGTTGGAGTTGGATGGCCTTTCTAGAAGTGACTAAGCAGAAAACCATGTGATCCAGGGTGTGTAGTTTGGAGGCGAAGTCATGATTTGAATTCCTGATACTTCGACCTACTTAGATGCCAGCCCAGGGCCTTGGCCTCCGCTATGCCTCACATTGTTTTCTAATCTATTTTATTCCTCTTCAACATATCTTCAACCTGTAGCCCATATTTACAAGGATGATGGTACAAATAAAAACCTTAGGCATAATACTCCATGAATGCCCATATCAGATTTCAAAGTAATCTGTCAACCTCATGGTGACACTAGTTTAAAATCCAGGAGATCACCAAAGCTGTTCTGCATCATCGCGTGAGAGCCACGACTGTCTGTAGGAGATTTGCCAATCCATTTTGGAGATGTTGATGTTAGGATTTCACATGGGATAAATGAAAACTTTAATTTGCTAGCGTTATTAGATGAAGAGTCACGGGGTAACGGTCATGAGGATTCATCGTGTTGGCACCACTGATATCATAGTCAGATTTATTGGATATCCAAACAATGTCTTGGAAGAAATTTCACTTGATGCAGAGTCAAAAAAAATCACCAAAGTCAGAAGGATTCATCCTCTACAGACCATGAATCTCTGTCTAAATTTTGTGGTAGTTGTTTTGGCAGTAGTTTATGAGTTATAACAGTGTGGACACAGTTGTCATCCATGGACCCACATCACTGGCAAGGCTACAAGTCTCTGGTCGAAAGTAGATTTAAATAGTCAGGTTTTCAGCGCCAGTAGGAACTGTAAGTACATGATCGAACACAGAGGTTCTCGTTAATCTTTTTCTCAGTTACTGGTCATATAGTGTCGATCATCAACTTACTTTTAGCCCTATTAATATTCACCACATTGGGGAAAAAAGCAAATCACGAGCTAATTTGCTGTATCAAATCGTCCCATTTGTTTGACAAATAGTTAACATTGTGCCAACTTAGCTGATGATTTACATGTTGATATACCGCTTTTCGTTCTCTGGATCTGAATCATTTGCATCATACTTTCCTCTTATTTATTCACATAATAAAAAGCATGGCCACCCATTCATGAGAAGAAACATAACAAGCCAAGGCAGGTTTTCAGGCTGTTTGGAGAAGACACCTGGAACTCAGATTGTTACTGGTTTCATTCCCAGTACTGAGTCCAGTAATGTCAGAATCACCTTGAAGAACTCATTGGAGTATGTATCCAAACATCTTTAAGTGCTGCTAAACACCAGTTGAAATTAGCCAAATACCAAATTACAGCTCAGAACACAGCTGGATTCAATAAATATGCCAATATATATTTGGGTGGAACTGTTATCTTAAAATGGTGACGGCTGGTTGGAAAAGGAGTCTCTCGAGTGACTGCTTTTATGAGTGGAAACCCCTGGTTGCGTACCCACTCATTAACATGTCAGAAGGAATATACCTGTCGCAATAAAAAGTTAGCCGATAGACATTTGCTCAGTCACTAAACTGTGAGCAGTGGCCTTCAACTCCAGCATCAACTCTCTGTCAGGGCATGGAAAGAAAAAAACCCTGAGTTGTGGTGTTTAAAACATCCCCACTGACCTTAAACAACTTAACAAGTCAGTTTCACATATTTTATAAACTTAGCTTAAAGCTACCATGACTATCAGCAGTGTTAAGAGGCAGTGGTTTTACTATTTTCCTTTTTTATTCCATGCACCGGTGCTTATGCAACCAAAAAATCATAGGAAAGTGACAGTAAAAACGGTGGAGACAAGAAGAGTGCTAGCTGCATGGATGTAAACACAGCAGGTGTCAAACTGGCTCGCAAATGTTTTATGAGAAAGGAAGCATATTAAGTCAAAGGTTACACATTCACACCCTTATATGTACACAGCAGCATCTAAACTAGCTTCCTGGGAGACGGACTCTGACACAAAGCAAAAATTCTCATCGCACTTTTCAGGATACACCCACTCGATTTGGCCGAGACCGACACGGTCAGATCCTCATTTTAGCTTTCGCTGAACTGCAGATTGGATTTATGCACGTAACAGTCCTGGTTGCCAGCTACATTTTTAGGGTCCTTGTAGCAGTAGAAGCGAAAACTGCCAGATCAACCTGACGTGAAGCACCTTCATCGTCCAAGTGGTGTCATGTCTCTGGGCAGTCACAAAATGTGAGTCAAAGGTCCTTTCCTTTTCGTTGCTCTATGTCAGTTCCTTAAAGAAATATCTTTTGGGAGCCTTTAACTTAATCTGAGAGCTGCTCATTGTCATCAGTGGTAGTTGCCAACTACAATTACTGTCTGTGTCACGTTCAATGTCAGCAGTTAGTGTACCATGGCTTGCTGTAACTATATCCTTCTATTAGCTATTCCACTTATCCATGCAGGGTCACGGCGGGGTGGAGTCAATCCCAACTGATATTGGGTGAGGGTGGGTTACGCTCTAGACAGGTCACCTGTCGGTCTATCACAGGGCGGACTTACACTGACAAACCTCACACACTCACATTCACAGTTGTTGCTGAAAACTGTCGGTCACTTAGGGTAAAGTAATAGGCTACAATAACGAATTCTTTTTTTTTTAAATAGGGGTGTGTTGTGTTGTCTCCCGTTAGCGTAGCATTTAGATGTTAAGTTGTTACAAAGAATTCTCTGGTTGGTAGGTGACTGATCTTTTACATTTCCTCCTCTTTTTGTACGTAGCCTTTTAAGTTTTTCTTCCTCGTAACTGTGTTTATATTAATAAGTAAATACGATCAGCCAATCACATGGAGTCATTTAATCATCTGTGAAGAATTCATAATAATAAATCCAACATTACTGAACGCTGAGTTGCATTCATTAAACAGATTCAGTGATTTACTGTTAACTCCCTCAAACTCCACCTTGTCCATAGATCTTGTCCGTCTCTTAGCGATCGATCTTCGAGTTCTGTAAATAAAAGTTTTTTTATGCAGCGCATCAAAGATGACACAGAGATTTATGCTCATCCACAACAAACAAGAATAATGAGGAACATCCATGGCCTGTGAAAACGAATCCCAAAGTGCTCTAAATCCAATAAGGTCCACGAGTTCAGGCGTTTTCAGTGCGCAAGCCATGTGGCTTCATCTGCCAAGCTCCCCGCTTTCTCTTTGTGCTCTTGTCTTTTTTTTAAACAGTAATTTCTCACCATTGCTCATCTGTCGCAGTCAGTTTTGGCTCTATCTCTCTTAATTGTCATTCCAGTTTGAAGCTGAGCACCCAAAGTCAGTAGTCCTTAAGTAAACTGCATTGTTTGACATTCTTAATTTGTTTCCTCGAGTATGATAACAGGACATGACTGAGAGAGTTTTGTCTGTGCCTGGCTGTTTGTCAGCCCCCCACACTCAGTGTCAGGCAGTCCCTCTCTGCTATCAGTTTTTACTGCTGACGGCTGGAAACAGGGCTCAGGGAGACTTTGGCTCATGAAATACGAGATGCTTGGGGCATGTTTAGATTATAACAGAGCTCTCCACTTAACTGGCCATAACACTGTTCACTGCTGAGAGCAAAGGCATTCATCACGCGGAGTTGACAAGAAACATGAAAATAGGATGGCTTCTCTTCATCTCTGTCACTCCTCTATAGAGTCGGAAACGGAGGTTGAGCACTGCTGACATCTGATATCTGATCTCTGCGTTCCTAACTATACAGACCTGCCTCTGCACCTTTACCATCCAGTTTTGCTCTGAATGTATTGATATTCTGGACATGTTGACACTTAGTTTACAATTTTAGCTCACATGTACAGTGCTAGTTCTCTCTTGAGGTGCTCGTAACACTCTACACCTCTTAATCTATGGACATGTTTGATTATGTTCACCTTCCAGGGTGGCTTTCTAGGGATAACGGTGTCAGTCAATCACTACTTCCCTACTGACTGAAATATGTCAACAACTACTGCATGGATGGCCATGAAACTTGGCAAAGATATCCATAGTTCACTGAGGATAAATCTTAATAACACTGGTTATCCCTGTCCCGTCTTTGTCTCTGACATATGTCCTGTATTTGTCACATAAGGTCTTAATTTTGGATTGTTAACAGCCATCTTGATTGTGAAATAGAAGAGGGGCATACACTGCGAGTGTTACGTGCAGATGCTGCTGTGTTGGTGTTGTGTCAGCTGTTGTTCTTTTTCCTCTGTGCACTCTGACTGTGTGTTGTACAGTAAGTAGTGACTTAAAAACCAGGTGACCTAACTAAATTTGAAAGTGAAAGCAAGCACACCTCCCCTGCATCCCATCTCCCACTAGGTGAGGCTGTCTGCGCACCACATGCACCTATAATAAACATGCCCAGACAAACATACATTCCACTCAGTGGTTATGTGGTCCGCTGTGTCTAGCATGCATCCCTCTGCACCCCACCCCCATCCCGAGCAGCCACCCGCTGCCTTTTGGCTGGGTAATTCATAGTAAGGAGGAGCTCTTGAGGTTAGCTCCTACTTATGATTTAGCAGGGGACGTTCAAGTTCAGAGGAGCTCCTTGTAACTTTGTTCTTATTGCGGCTTGTGTGGCTCATCGACGAAGGGAACCATCATTTAACCAGAGGACCTGGGTTCAAGGGAACCCTGTCACCCAGAGAACTGTCTGAATTTCTACCTGCCGCAGGGTGGCTGTCTGCTGTGTTGAGGAAGCAAGTGTAAAAAGTTTTTTTTCCACAGTCATCAAGAGATATCATCCTGAGTGTCAGAAGTAAAGTACTGTTCTACATTTAGTCAGCATTGCAGTTTTTCATAGGTATCGCAATTAATTGATTTTCAGATATACAAAAAATGGGAAATAGAACATAAAGCAGTATTTCTAGTGAAGTCCTGAAACAGGAGGAATGCTGTAATGCTCAATATCTATGTAGAAGTAAAACTGCTGAACTCAGACGCCTGTAAATCTGCAGAGGAGTGTTGCAGTCTACAGTTTCTGAGGAATTTTATTCTGAAACTTGAAAGCACTCAGATTAAAAGCTGCTTCCAATAGAAAAATAAAGCCACAGGGCAACGTTTTCAAGACATTTTTGTTTTTATAGCTGCACTGGGCAGAAGCCTACATAGAGTAGAGACTTATTATAGAATAATTATACAATGTCATCTTGGTAAACATTGGCGGTAAATGCATCAGTTGTAATCATATGCTTCCAACTACAAAGAGGGCAGCTCTGAAGTCCAACCTTGCTGAAAATTGTAGACTCTCCCCGAAACAAGAATCTATAAGGAGCTGCTGGACGTCTGTCAGTACATTTTGTCAGTCGTCTGAGTCTGTTCGAAAGGAAAACTCAGGACATGCCATGGTTCAGGTTTCCTCCCTGCCAGCGCAGGAGGGCTTGTCAACTTTAACCAAACATATTGGGCCACAGTCCCAGCAAGTAACATGAACAAGAGGTTCTGGCTTGTTCTGCCAAACAACTGACCAAAAAAAAAAAAAAAACAACAACTACCAGAGAGCCAATCTGCACAGCCAGGCTGCTTTCTCCTGCTGAGTGTGCATCGAAGCCCGTCAAATCAGGCCAGAGACCAATCATGAAACAACACAGACAGTCTAATATCACAAAATTAGCCTCAGAGCTCATTCAATCCCACTTAGTCACCCTTTCTGCTCAGATTTGTCTTGATCGCAGTGTTTCAGCCATGCGGTGTTGGCTGGTCAGTCGTCGGTCACCGCTTTAGTCCAGACTGATTGCCGTGAAATTTTCCCAGAAGATGAAGCATGTCGACGTTGTTGATTCCTTCACTTATCCGGTCAAATATCTTAACTTCTCCTGGATGGCTTGAGGTGATCCCCTGACTTCGCCCTCACCCGGTGCCACCATGAGGTTTACATTTGTCCTTCATAAGTGAAAAGCTTCCGCAACTATTGAATGGAATTGCCATGAAATGTGGTACAAACGATAACGTACCTCGTAGGATTAACTGCAATAAAGTTGGTGATCTCCTGAATTTCCATCTACCTACGACCTTGGGTCATTTTTTTTTTCACCCCAGCTCTTTGTTTTATGACCATAATGGTATTCTCATCAGCTACAGTTGCATATAAGCATTGTTGCTGTGGAATTATCAATAATGAGCCCATAAATACAGGTTACACCAAGATGTAGGTCATTTTCATTTCACATCCTCAACACAGCAGCTGCTGCCAAAGTGCTCATGAACAAGAGATGCACAGTGGCCACTAGAAGAGTGATGGATTTTAAAAGCTCCTACCAGATGGGAATATACAGATTCTCAGAAAATGTGCCAGAGAGAGTAAATGTTTAAAAACTGCGTGGCTCTAATAAATCAGACGACTAGTCCTGCACACCCTGCAGTCTATAACAACTAATCAAACCCACACTTGCACACACAGGAACAGCATCTGGCCTTATTTTGAAAGGGAATGCAGGCATATAGCCACTCATCAGCATTTATTTTTTAATATTTAATCCTTATTACGATATACAAGATCCAATCTGTTATTATGAATCCAGAAACAACTGTACAGCGCTGTGCTCAATCTTTGTTGCAGCACACTGAGCATCAGCTGAGACTGTAGCTCTAATTTCTACCTTATGATAAAACACTGTAAACACTGACAAATGTTCCGAAAATGCAGTTTGGGGTTTGTGTGACAATGGCTGCCATCGCAATGTTAAGTCCCCCTTTCATCGGTGCACATGGAAAACCAAAATCAAGGGGAGGACTCTATAGCTACCACCTGTGCTTTCAATCATTTGTTCCAGTCATCTTTAACCATTAATTATTTTCAGGCCTCAGGAGCCCTGCTGTCCAAAAGACGACGAAAAAAAAGAGCTCCCTGAGGAAACTCCCAGAGTCTGGAAAACATTTCCTTTTGGCCACTGAAGCTTTTATATTAGCCATCGGTCTATGTAGGAGCTATTCAGGCTTTCTTTTTCTCATTCTTAGGCTTTCAGGAAACTTCTAAAATAACAGCTCCACCCCACCACTTAATTTGCATTTCGCTTGTTGCATTCACTTTAGCGCCTCTCCCCCTGTGTCTCCAGCTCCACGCCTGTTCTTTAAAGCTTTTTTGGCAAAGTTGAGAAAACAGTGCAACCTTCTTTTTTTGTTTATTTATTAATGTATTTTCTTATTTTATTTGCTGTTACAATTGTCTAAGTATTTGTTTTTCCTGTTGATAAAGAGGAGTGTTTCAGAGACTTGTACCCATACGGGACAGCCTGCTGCACTGTGTCCTGTAATTAGACTGCTGTGGGATGTAGTGATGCTCCGCTTGATGCTGCTGCTCAGACTTCTTCCTCAGCACATGCATGGGGGCGGGACCCGAGACAACTTTCCCGGCTGGTGATTTGATGAGCGGAGGATTTTCCAGTGTCAGTATCTTGCTGTCGGTTCAGGTTCACTATTGCGGCGTTTGTCCAGCCTCCTGACTGTGCGCAACTCCCCGGGAACGGAGTGCCGTGCGCTTTTTTTTTTCATGAGAGCCCTTCACCATCAGTCTGAGCGCTGGGCTTAAGGGGGAGAGGATCCGAAGGGCCCGGTCTGGCTGTGATTGGCATCTTTCTACCTTCACACATGGCGCTGTAGTATAAGCACTCTCTCTCTCTCTCTCTGTCTCTTTTTTTGTGGATTGTGGAAGGGACCGAATTTGATTAAAAGTCGCCCGTTTTGTGTAATCGCTGCGGGCGCTCACCATGGAGATGCAAAGGTGGAGCACCAGGTGGAAAACGAAAAGGTGGCTATGGGACTCAACGCTAACCGCATTGGTTACATTAATTTTAATTCTACAAGCTGCCAGTGTCAGAGCAGGTAAGAAACTTGGTGCACACAACTCGGTCACATGTGGCAGCCCCGGGGCATCCCGTCCTGGAGGCTGGCACTCAGCCCACAGGTCTGCAGCCTGAGGTGGTCGCTGTCAACTTTTAATACAATTAACTCCCTCAGGCATTCAGACTCAGTTTGTTCACTTTTTTTTTTTTTTTTTTTGATATGTCAAGCAGACCTTATGAAGATTTGGTTAAAAGTCCGGGTAATTTTAATGTCGATTGACACCAAATTAGATGCTTGCTGCCTCAACTTCTAAAGGTGTCCTCGATGTCACCGCAGTTTGTCGAGGAAAGTTGTTTCCTGATCTCAAACTTTTGTAATATGTACAAATTCAGATGGTACTGGTTGTGATGAATATTAATTTTATGGACACGGATGCGACTGTCTCCTAGATTCCTCTAAGTAGGTGAAGTCTGCCTTCCAGGTGTGGTCGGCAGGGAGAGGGCTGACGGTGTTGATTTCTTTGTGCCACCTTCAAGAAGTGTGTTAAAAGATGATGAGTAAGGCAAGAAGCTTGTGAGATTCACACTTTGCTGAGATTATCGCAAAAAATCATCCTTTGTGCGTTGTGCATTGCACTTCATCATTTGGCAGCCCTCCTGGAAAGCATTAAGTTTTTACGCATAACTTTTACGCACGACTAGCAGTGATGTAACCAGCAGTCACAGATAGTACATTAACTTTTCCAAAACATCAGTGGAGTAGGAGCTTAATGATATAATCAGATTCACAAAAAGGTACAAAATTGCCACAAAGTTTTGTTTTGTTCCTGTCCTGTTCCTGTTCTTGTTAATCTGATAAGATGCTAGTTGATATCACACTTCAGCTCAGCAGAGTTTCCAGCTCAGTGTAATTGAGAAGAAAAAAAATGTAGAGATTTTGTGCTGAATACACAACATAGTGGAATTCTGGGAGTGAAATTCATATTCTGGCCTGAAGATCACCATCTTTCCACATTATCTGGGCTCCCACTGAGTCCAAGAAGGGGCGTTGATGGAAAAAAGAAAAAAAAGAAAAAAGGAGTATTTTCTCTCCTTTTCAAAACACATATGTGGGTCACAGTAACTACGTTCTTTTATATTTCCTTTGTCTGTGAAGTCACAGAGGCATCCATACTGTACTGTGTGGCTTGAGCCAGGACAAATCTGTGATGTGTGTTGGTTTGGATGCCTGGTTCTTTAATATTTGTGGTTTTGACATTAAGGCAGCCTTTTGAAGATTTGCCTATTTTGTATCGGAGCCATAAGAAATTAAGTTATTTATAAGTGACTATGAAAATCTTAATTGGAGGTTGATATGTAATAGGGTCATTAGCGTAATGTATTGTATCCCGTCTAGACATTAACTATCTCAAGTCCCACCCCATGTTGGACCGTCATCATCCATTGTTTGTCCTTTGATTCATATAGGAATCACTCAGCAGAGGGCAAACTGCACAGAGCCCCCCCCCCCC
>OMNW01015735.1:10490-27145 GCA_900303245.1 Selene dorsalis
CAGTAACGGGCCCCTCTGGACCCCAGGCTGGGGGAGTACTGCCCTCCAAGCCCCCCCCCCCTCTGAAGTGCCGCCCCTGAACTGAAGAGTAGTTTGAAAAACCTTTATTGCTCTCTAAAACAGTCTGAGATCATTAGCTTTGATGTCTTCAAATTCCCATGAGTAGGCGTGAGTTGAATCCGCATGGTGGCTTTTGAGATAAGTACAACATGTGCAACCGGTCAAACTTCATTGATACGTACTGTATGTATGCAAACTGAAAGCAAATAAACAGAACAATATGAAACACTTGGCACGTGTTCATTCATTCAGAAATGCATCACAATGCGAGGCGAAGAGCTCAGGTTCAGCGCAGTGGTTCGTCATATGAGTCAGCACTTTGTCACAGAGGAGAACATGTAAATGGCCAGTTGAGTAATCCAATCCCAGTCTAAGCATTTCCGTGTCATACTCAAGTGATTTACACGTGCATGTCTGACACTGTGTGACGCTGTGCTGAGTAAAGCTTCCATCCAGCAGCCATCGTGGCATCTCTATCAGCTATTGCTCATCAAGAATTTTTCAAGAATTGCTTTGGTTGCATCTAGGAGCAACTTCTCCAAGACACAACATCATCAGACGAACCCACTTTTCACTGTGGTTTTTAAACAAATACCATTTTGATCTCCAACTCACTGATGTGTAATGCTGTAGCTGAATGCCCCAGAGGTTTTACGTGTCAATGTAAAGGTCTCATGTTGTAAAAAGGTAGATTTCTATGTCTTGTTTGATTTTTATTAAGTCTAAGTTTCACTCTACAGTCACGAGCCGGCACACACACCAAAGCCTTTGCTTAATTTCTGCAGGACTGTGTGTCAGGTACAGGCGCAGGCTGGGGTTGATCACTTTACACTCGCAGGATCTGGTTTCACTGTGTACCTGAAGTCTGCCATTATGTTTTTAAATCGCTCATCAAACACCAACCAGTTGTTACCACAGCGCCACAGAGTAGCCTTTCTGAATGTAACACTGGAAAAGCATCAAATAAGGGACGTTACCGTGTTTACTGTGAGTAGCCAACATAATCTGGCAGTCACTTAGCCTTAGGTTAGGACCAAATGGATTTGACCGATCGCATCTGATCAAACCTCGTGCTCCTTTTTTTTGTGTGTGTTAAATGTTAAAAAGTGTGACACATGTAAATTTTCTATTTATATTCCATGAGCCTGACTTGGGGTGAGTCATGACAAGTGAGACTTGTGGAGTTTTCCTTTGTTTGGTGCTAAAAAATCTGATCTGATGGTGTTGAAATGAAAAGGTTGAGTCAGTGAGTCACGAGTGTGAGAGGAGATAGTG
Organism: Selene dorsalis; assembly: GCA_900303245.1. Taxonomy (NCBI): domain Eukaryota; kingdom Metazoa; phylum Chordata; class Actinopteri; order Carangiformes; family Carangidae; genus Selene; species Selene dorsalis. The sequence goes on from OMNW01015735.1 coordinate 11,826, forward strand.
CAGAGAGATCAACGTTGAAGATAATCAAGGGCTGTTTTTGAAATGACACGAGAATTCATTTTACTCTGGGCAAGTAGGAGCATGTTGGCATGTGTGTGTGTGTGTGTGTGTTTGTTTGGGTGTGTGGGTGTCTGACAGCACCTTTGTTCCGACATCTCTGCAAATCCAATCCAAGACCGAGCCCAAGACCGAGGATTAGGGTCACAATTGATACAGCCAAGATACCTATCTGTGATGACCACACACACACACACACACACACACACACAAACAACACAACACAAAAATAGATTTCCTCAGAGTGCCTTGACAGCAATGTGAACTGCAAACAAATTTGTAGCGTACAGGATGGGACATATCCTGGTAACCAAAACAACAGAGTTGTCTGTCTCTGACAGACTCGTAAAGGATTCCTTGAGCTGCAGAAACACTGGATGTGCCACCATCAGACTCAGAAAAACACGTTACATAACTCACTCAACTGACGGACGTTGGAGAGCGGAGCAGCCTGTAACATGTCCCATTCCTGTGCAGCTGCAACAAGTCACTACAACAGGTTGCAAGCACCTCATGTAGAATAAATATGTATACGAGCAACAGAGCAAAAGCAAAAGCAGGACAGAACCAATGCTAATGATCCTGACGCTGCTGCAGGGGAGTTCATTCAGTCTGAAACTGTTCCAGGCAACACAGCAGCAAGAAAAAATCACCATCATTATCTGTGGTTTATTTACTGTAAGAGACAATTATCTCGTGCTTATCTATAATTTGTGATTATAAACAGTGCCATTCAGAGGCACACATCACAGGAAGCCATGTAAATTAAACCTATGATCCGGTGTTCATTCAAACAGCCTGCCAGTGTTTGGGTGTTTGCATGATAAATTAACTGAAACAAGAGCAGTGCCTCAGTAGAAAAGTACAGATTACGATACTCTGCACATATTGTGATCATTTAAATTCTGTGTAAAAAATAATAAAAATAATCGGAGGCCTCAGTCTGCGCATCATAACTGCCCCTCGTTAGTCAGAAACAGTACTTACAATGATCTTCTTCTTCCTCTGTGACTCCTTCGCGAAACCCATGGCGATCACGAATGTGTCGGTCTCGCACGCTCTCACAGAGATATCACAGCAGTGACCTCTGGACCAGGTAGGAGCTGCAGATAAGTGACTGTAAAGAATAGTTACAACCAAGGAGATAACCCGCTCATTTCTGTGTTTTCAGTCTGTCCAGACGTAGGTGGTGGGGGTGATCCCAGCTCTGACACCTTTCAACTCCACAAATTCACCCCATACACGTGAGGTGAAAAAGGTAGCAAGGTGCAGGTAATGATTAGCTGAGATCAGGAATAGGCTCAGCAGATGAGTCGAGTAGAAAACACAGATTTAAACTATTAAAGTGAATCAAACGCAGCCGATGACATGAAGACGTTTAGTGGTTTATTGTGCATTATTATGGTCATTTACAGCTGTGGTGCAGCTGCAGTTAGTAATGGACAATAATGACAAGTAATGATGATTGTTACTGGGAATTAGCTGATTCAAAGCGGACACCTCAGGTGGCATCATCGACCTTGATCTTGGAACTATGAAAAACAGCTGGACTTGATAAGCTTTCAAAATGTTTTCAGTTATGAAAAGCCAGGACATTTTGCACTGAAAGACATCTGGAGAGATCACTGCAATAACGTGACGCAGAGTGAAATGAAGCAGTTCGCTGTGTTGGAAACATTCATACTTACCAAAATAACATCCATACTCATAGTGCAGTGTGAATTTTGTGCATGTAAGCAAAGTGCTGTGAGTTAACTGTACATACTGAACGATCCCATGATGTATTGTGACTCAAGCAGAGGTTCCTGTCACTGACATTACTGTACAGTTCACTGGCCGGCCATATCTCTAAAAGCATGATACCAGATTTCTAAATAGCTGTTTCTTCTATAGATAGACTGATAGTTGGACTTCTGGCTTGCTCATACATTGACTCCTATAATAAAATGCTATGGTGTATGAGTTATGCAAGACAACAGATTGTACTGGTTGTTGGCCATGGGACTTCACTGTCTAAGGATGAATAACTGTACCAGAGGTCTCAGAGATGTTGCTCTTCGTATCTTGAAACAACCTTCCAGCATCTAAGAGATTCTTCCATTGTTGATGTACCTCTCCAGCATCAACCAACTTCTCATCTCCTCAAGAAATCATCCTAAAACTGTTTGAAAAAGTGGTCCATTATCAATAGACTTCAGCCTTCTTGTGACCATTTGTTCCCCTGCCTGTTGGGTTTTTAAACAAGTGGTATAATGTTTTATTTTATACCACATTACAGTCAATTATGATGTATTCATTGAATGTCATATGTTGTTATTGTCTATTTGTGATGTGTGCTGGCTGGGTTGTGTTTTACTGCGGTTGCAGGTTGCCCCCTTTTGGGCTAATAAAACCTTTCGTATCTAATCTAATTCAGACATCGTTGTGCTGTCTGTGAAAGTGTGGCCCCTACAAAGACCAAACTAAAATGAGGCACTCTCAGGTTGGTTTTCACACACCAGTCTAGTCTAAAAGTCTAAAGCCTGACTATGGTGCAATTAATCAGTTACTCAAGGAATCACATCCAACCAATCAGTTCAGTTTTCCTCCAGTACAAAATGTTGTTCCATTTACTGAAGATCTTCCTCAGACAGATCTGATTAGAATAAAATAAAATATTTTCCTCCTCTTGATGCTCACTCAGTGTTAGCAAACCACAAATAATGAGCGATGTTTCCCTGTTCCTGACGTTTTTGATGTAGTTTGATAACACGTGAATCTTGGATGAAGAAGCAGAAAAGGCTCAGAGTGAACAAAACGTCCAACAGCAGAAGACGTTGACTTCACTCTGAACCTTTTCAGATTTACAACTGTGGGAAACTCCCGACCTTCACTGTTAATGATCCACCTTTTTAATCCATTATCTGCACAATCAGTGGTGATGCCATTGCTTGGTTATCATTGTGCAATTACAGCCTGACAAAATAAAATTACGGGAAGACCTCAGTAATAACACTAACCTGTTTTTCCTGTTTTTTGGGGGTTTTTTTTGTCTTGTTGACGACTTAATTATTTGACCTCTGTAAATTGATAGTTTGAGTACAACATAATTATCTAGATAAAACAAAGTGAAATGTGAGAAGACAAGATGAATTGCTGAGGCTGAATATATGACATGTAACAGGTGTTTTAAAAGGTCAGACACCACAACCGTGCTAAATAGTGTTCAAGTTTTGTAATTTCCTGAATCTTTGCTGCATTTTTGCTCATGTTTTATTTTCTCAGAGTTTTTGTGAGGGGGTTGTTTTGACATGGTGCCTGTGTGGGAATCCTCCAGGTTCTTTTTTCTTTGTTTTTTTCCCCCCCCAGCCAAATGAATAGCTGTTTTGTCCCCAGGGCCGCCCCTGGCCAAATTGACAACCTTTATCAGTAAGGACAAATCAAATAAAAAATAGCTTCACACTAAAATAAGTAAATCTGAGTTACAAATAGTCATTAATTTAAAAAAACAAACTATAATTTCAACAAAAGATGTTTTCATGAAAAAAAAAAGTAACTTCAACCTGAATGTCCAACAAAAAACTGTCTCATGAGCAGCAGCTGAAAAACAACACCTTCAAGTGAAGGTGTTGTTTTTTTTTGCTTTTGCTTGCTCCCGAGTCATACTGACGTTTGGACTCCATCTCTCCACCTGTAGCTCTCCAACTGCCTGTCGGCGCATCTGACCACTGATCAGGTTATTTGTCTCTTTTTTTCTTTCTTTTTTCCTCTCCTGCCTCGGGCTGACTTGGTGCTCTATGTACGCACATGTATGCACATTTGCGCATCCTGCCTCCCCTCATGCAAAATGGGGCCCTACACACAGCAAGTGTTGTGTGTGTAAGGAGGGGTGGCTCTTTTTCTCCTTGTTTTGAGTCTGATGTTCTGGGAAAAACTTCTAATGAGATCCTATTATCCTATTAGAGTCAGACTATGTTTATGTAAATGATTAAATGTTCCCATATTTTACACTGAAAGTTCCATTTACGTTTAAGGAACATTCATGGGAAATCACGCTTTGGCTGTGGGGTTTGTTTGTTCCTAATTGCTGGACTAACATCCAAAGTCATTCATGAATTTTGGCTTTACCTGAGACAGTTTTCCAGTAATTGTTAACCTCATTTTAACCCTTGGCACAAACAAAGCAGAGTAAATATTCTGCAGAACAAATGCAGCCACAGTAGAAACAATCAAGGCTGAAAGGGCTCTGGCTTATTGGCTCTGGCATTAGTGGTTGGTTTCCTCTACATTGTTTCAAGCATTGTCACTTCTAAGAGATCTGAGGATCAGTCATGTTCAGTACAGCTCAGAAATGTTCAACAGAAAACTGAAAACATGAGCTCATCTGGTAACACTACCTGTGAGGCGTCACGTACATGTCTGTCTTTGTAGTGGAAGGGATTTCGTAAAGTGACCTGGATATCGGGTTGTATTGATGAAATGGCCGACGGCCACTGCTGCCAAGAAAAGGCCGTGACTGTTAAACAGTGGGTGATGAAGGAAACATAAAACAAAGTGGGGTAAGTATAAGGTGAGTCTTATCTTTAATCCATTACAGCCGAACTGATTCATAGAGGTATTAGTGCATTTGTACAGTGGTTATCAGCACAGCATGGTGAGTGTTTAGACTGAGCACTTAAAAAAGGGAACATAATACATTACCAATTACTCTTGCTGTAAATTCCACCTAAAATGACTCTATACTACATCATGTCTGTGTTTGATTGTTGTGTTCAGTTGTGGAATTGGCATCAAGAATGACTTGACCATTTGTGAACAATCATCTGCTGAGTGGGTAACTGGTGTCAACCTGCTCCTGGTGTGTCTTACGGCTTCTAACATCAGGTTCAAACATCCCATCATCTCCTTGTTTAGAGTGTTTGGTCGTGTGTCAAAGTAGGGGTATCTTTTTGTTTATGTTTTCTGACACTTGTAGGTAAATCACTTGCTTAATCACTGACTCAGCCTCATCTGTTGTTTAATCTCTTTTGGCATTTCCTCCATTTTGTCTGGTTCCTATTTTATTGTGTATTGTTGTTCCATTTTTTGGTTCCCAGCATCTGCAGATGCGTTCAGGAAGTGAGGGAACAGAGGAATTTTTTTTTTTACAGAGTGAGAGGGTTTGTATCCAAAGCTGCGAGGCTCCGTCAGAGCTTTGCATATTTGCCTGAGGATGTTTAAACATGACGAACGTACAACGTACAATGTTTAAACGCACTTTTGTAAGTGACTGTGACATGTTGGGCTGCTTGAGGATAACAGAAATGTGTTTGATTACAGCACGACACCCACAGATGCCCCACTTAAGACGCTTCTTACGTTAAAAGGCACCTCCTTTGAAAGCCCTCAGCACCCAATGACCACTTGTGTACTGACACGCAGCTCACCTTGACTGTAGGTTTACAATGTTGCCCATGTTCAAAAGGATTAACTCTGCTGGGAAAAAACAACAAATGTCTCTGTTCAAAGCCAAAAAAGCAGCATGCGTCATTAACCATCCGGATATGCTATTGATTACTAATACTGCTCCACTGTATGTTTTGATTCACAAATACACCTGAATGAACAGGGAATTAGCAGCCAGTTAAATCACTGTTACAAATGAATAGGAAAAATAAATTAGTTCCAGTCAGTGTTTTTCAGTTCTTTGTGGATTTTATGTGAAAGACTATAGATTCAAACAAGGATTTCATTTACAGCTTTGGAAGCTGTGTTGACTCATCAAGGAGGTAAATGCCAAACTCGTGTGTATTTTTTTGTTAAGAGAGCGTGTGAAAACAGCAATCCCCCATAGGGATGCACTTTGACCTTTACAGTTAACAAGTGTGGTGGCTTTCCAAGTCTCATTTATACAAGTCAGCACCTCTAAAACAATTGTGCTTTTCCATCAGTGTTTATTGACCTTCTTCTCACAGTTAGGCACATACAGCACACAGATTTGCAGAGACAGAGGTGATTATGTAAAACATTTTAGGAATATTAAGCACAAGTTTCACTTCCAAATACCGTGAGTGGTTGTGGGTTTAAAAGCGGACATTTTTGTAAGCCTGCCTCAGACTAATGAGCCTCTCCACAACAACATTGCTGAGGAAAATGTTTTCATGCCAAGAGTATAAAAATTTCAAGCTAAATCATTTCCCTTTACAGCAGCATCACTGTTGTCACCTCCTAGGAGGGAGAAAAAAGCACAACATCTGTCATCTGTTTCTATCGTGTTACATAGAAACATGGACTGATTTGTTACAATGACACTAGGTGCTGTTATTATTATGATACTACATAATAAATATGAAAAATTGTATAAAAATATACACCTAGATGATCAGCTGAGACAGAAGGAGAGTGACAGAGATGTGAAAACTTGAGAAAAGTATTGCTTGTGCATGTGTGTGCACCAGGGTTAGAAATGTACTGTACTTTTCATAATTTCTGTTCTTTATGGGGAGATAATTTCTTTTGATCATTTGTAACATTTACATTTGTCTGCTACTCACTGCTGGAAAATGTCAACAAACCAAAACAAAAAACAAAGTGCTGTGATGTGATGTTTTTTACTGCGTTGCTTGTGTGTCACTGACACACTTTTGTATTGGTGAATTATCCTTCCCTAGCCGAGTGCGTCAAGTGAATATTCTGTCTGATTTCAGGGCAAACAACTAGATCACATGATTATTTTATCTACGAGAATTAAGTTGTCTTGTAGTTTTAAAGAGTTGAAAATGATCATAAACTAACTTGGGTGAACTGTGAAACTGAATATTTCTCTGGAAAACACTAAAACATTTCCAGGAGTTTCCAAAAACCCTTCAGTTTTTCAGTTCTGTCGTGAATGTAACAAGATTGTTCTGGATATTTTCTGACCCTGGTGTTTATATGGATGTTGTTTTAGAGGAATCGTTGTTTTTTGGTCATTGTTTTTTTTTTGTGTGGAAAGTTTGATTTGCTTTCTTGCCCAGAGAGGGCAAAATACCAATAGAGGACTTGTTTGTGTGTGCTTTTGTTTATATATGAAGCGAGGCGGTTAGGAGATGGTGAGCACAGCACAAACACTGGAAACTGAGGTAAACAGATGTGGTTCTATCTGAGGGCAAAGACATCTGTACCTATACCAGCATGGCTAAAGCCAAACAAGATTTTGTTGCCATTGGACAGAGCCAGGCTAGCTGTTCCCCCATGTCTCCAGTCTTTATGCCGTGCTAACTATTGACCAGCTGGCTGTAAATGGTCTCAAACTCATAAAACTCTCAGCAAGAAGGAGAGTTGAGTGTACTCCCCAGACTGTTTATAGAACTTTATCTACAAACGAATTGAAGAATAAACATCAGCAACTGACTTCTAATTGTTTCCACACAGCATGAAAATGTAATTTCAAGGCTGGATTGAAAAGTCATCACTGTGGATCTTGCATGTATCATAATCCTCGTCATCTATGAAGCTAAAGCAAGTTTCAACAGCTGACTAATTGATCTTTATGAGTAAGAAAGGACATATTATTTTTCACTCCACAAGGCAGGATCAGTAAGGATAGGAAGTACATGTCATTTATAGTTATGGAGCTAAAACACTGGTATGGTTCTTTATGTGTGCATGAAAATGTACTGCATATACGATAAAATTGTGGTGGCAGCGGTTAGAAAAGTCCCACATCCTGCATCATTCCTGTGCTAACTTATTCTTTCTCAGATTTCTTTGATAGTATTGAATATTCCTATGTTAATCTTTAGACTACTACTTGCCACTAGTAAACCGTTCTGTCAATCTTTTCAAATTTCAAAAATACACTACCCTTTCCAAGCGCCTCCCGGCAGTTCCTCAGGAGTGGAACAATGCGCTGGCTGTCCAGTGAGCATGTGGTGAAAATGCAGGACTTCTAAAAACAGCTACGTCTTGTAGGTGTGTTTGTCTCTCTGTGCATCTAGTCGTCACTCTCAAATGTGTGTAGACGGGTTTTGAGGCTCAGGGTACTGGTGTAGGTGAGGTTGGTGGATCGGTACAGGTCCAGGCCCGTCAGGATTTCCACATCTCGGACTCGGGCCGTATGGAGCTTCAGCAGCTCTTCAACCCACTGTGACTCATCCTCAGCGCTCTGCAGAGACATAGACAGGATGTGGTTATTCACCGTGGATCCAATCATTGTGCTAATTAAAGTAGACATATTCTGTCCCTTTTCCAAAAATTTAAATAGTTCCCAGGTGTCTTAAAGACATAATACCCCAATGATCAAACATCGCAGCTATTTTCGTCCACTTAAAACAGCCCTGTTCAGAACGACTGGTTTCAGTGCCCTGTCCCTTTAAATGCAAATGAACCACCTCTAGCCCCGCCCCATGTCGCTACCGGTACTCACAGGTAGGGGTGGTATTATGCAAATTTGAAAACTAATGACATCATTGTCAGACAACCGAGGGAACAGCTTGAAAAACCACATGGATTTCAATGTAGCGAGTCTGGGGATTACAGATTATTTTGTCAATTCTTACATTTTGGGTGCCGGAAGGCAAGACAAACGCCCCAAATATATGTTAAAGAGCCTTAAATTAATACTCAATATAACAATGTTCATAGAATAAAAGACAGAATCTTTGTCTGCAATTATATGCCAATGACACTGCTTTTTATAGATGGGTGGATGGGTAGGTAGACAAGTCCACTCACACTGGGCCAAGATGTTCTGGTTTGCAACAGTTGCTACGGACTTTCTTGTGATACATAAATGACTAGTAAAATGATTATATGAAAAGGGGCGAAGCTTTAAGTTTCTAGAGTCAGCTTATAGATGTAGATCAGTGGAATGATGAGGAATGAGGAATGAATGTGTTGCTTCAGGTGCGAGTTTGTAGAAAGTCCATCTTGACTTAATGGATACAGAACAGGATGATGGTTCAGTTTACTGCTGCAGGCTTGTTTTTCCAGAGCTGCATAAACAGACTGACTGACACATTGTAAAAACTGCCTGTTACGTCTTAAAATGATGGATGGACTCCCTTTGGTATCATCAAACTTAATTTGTACACCTGGAGGGTTTAAATGGATGAGGGATGTGTGGGTTTTTGATCATAGCCTTTAAAGGAGAAGTTCCGTTTTTTGCAACCCGGACCTTATTTCTAGCATAAAACACGTTTCCCAATATATGGATATACGCGGATCTCGAATGGATCTAAATATTGCCCGAAGGACTGTAAGTTACACCAAAATTGTATGGGTGAGTAAATTAATGTATTTTATGCTAGAAATAAGGTCCAGGTTGCAAAAAAACAAAACTTCTCCTTTAAGCAACAGAGCAGTTACAATTGGAAAGAGATCTGAACAGCATCACACAATAAACATGACTCACTCATTGTTTACCTTTAAAAAACCTTATCCAACCCAGATCAGAAGCGATTTCATGGAAATGTTCATTAGTGTTACATTTTCTGGTAGGTTAACACAACAACAACAACAACAACACTGTCTGACTCATTTAAACAGATTTGGCATGAAAAGAACTACCAATGCCCCAAGGGCAGATGAATAACCTCTCTAACAATTACCAGTCATGCAGATAATATGTTTAAGCAACCTAGTGTCAACAGTGTGACGTGTGACATGTGAATTACACAACACCACCACCAACAACACCTTAACGACCATAAATAATTTTATGTGCTTCAGTTTTCAAGAGCATGTTAAGACTGAGCATAAGGGTTCAGAATAACTTGAATTTTCTTCTTATTCAGCATCTTTTCACACAAAAAACAAAATTCAAGTGAACTAAAATACATGACGAAAAAAACCACAAGAGATCATTCAGTGCGTTACAGGTTTCATATAAACGTACTACATGACAGTTGAAAAAAAACGATTTATGGCCTTAATCCGACTGATTAATAATGCGATTGGAAACCAGTTTTCTTCTGCATTTATACACCTTAATCTGACTCAAACTGGACAATGCATGTGCACATCCTTCACAACAGTAGAGATGGCTCAGGTCAAGACCTCCACTCTGACAGCTTGTTGAGCCTCAGATTTCAGACAATGCTTTGTAGTTGGATTAGACTGAGATGAGGCCTTGAAATCCCAGAGAGATTAAATAGTTGGCCAAGAGCCCTCTTGTGCAGCTTGGTGTGATTGTTTTGGTTGAATGCTTGAGTACCATTGAGGTTTGCAGTCATCAAATAAATCGTAACAAGAACAACAAACCTTTCTTCAATGTGATGCAGATTTGACTACATTCAAGACAAGTTTGTTGGTCTTTGCAGTGTCATATTTGACAAAAATAGAGATAAGTTATCTTGTTGAGAGATCTCTACAGTCTCACCTCAGGGATAGGAAGAGGCTGTGAAAGCACTGGAGTTTTGTATGAAATCATTTAAATGCATATTGGCTGTTAGAACATGAAATCGGAGAAGCTGCAAGACCTTTCCCCGTTTACTATTCAACAAAAATAACTTATTTGGCTTTTTATTAGCAAAAATCAAATATTGCAAAGTCTAATCACAGTCGCAGGTGGCACGGTGGCGGTAGCACTGTCGCATCACAGCAAGAGGGTTCTGGGTTTGACAATCGCACATGCAAATGAAAGCTTAGAGTGACTTGTTTACAAATACATACCCAACTAAAGGCTGCCATGTCGCAGCGCCATCTTTGAACTTTAAATCCCAGTGTGTTGTCGGGGGCGGGGAGGAGAACCAAGTAAAGACAACTGTGTTGGTAAAAGCGCCCTGAGGTTTATTTTACTATGACTACGCCCATACATACTCTTTGCCCCGTGAGAGGGAAAGCAAACCACCCAAGAAAAGAAAACATGACCGGGATAAAACGAGCGTCTACATCAGCATAGCTTTTCCCAGGTGGAGACTACTCATGAGCGAGAAGGACTTGAAAACAGACGTGGAGGTTGCAAGCTTTCTGCTAGACAGGTAATTAAACCTAACAGTGATTGGTGTAATGTTAGAACCAGGGCAGTGTAGTCCAGCAACTACTTTATCCTCCCGTTTAAGTCGGATAATTTGCTGTTAATTGCAATATAAAACAGCAGAGATAGTTCGTTTGTTAACCTGCATTTGAAAAGCTCATTTGCAACAGTTTTCAGTTGCTGTTACTCTGCACATGCTTATAATTAATAATATAACACGCTTTGATGCGGAGGTGCCAGAGAGTACTACCCAGTAGTTTACATTCTATTAGCGCACTACTAGATGGGAGTGATTCTCACACACTGCGGCTTTAAATCAGTCTAATCCATCAGTGGTTCAGATCAAAGACCACTGGCAGATGTTCACAAGAGTTGGTATGATAAAAGCAAAGTAAAGAATGGGCACAGAAGCATCAATGAAGGTAGTGTGATCATCTGTACAGCTGCGAGTAAGGTGAAAACCAAACCACTCTCCCTCTGCTTGTGTCATGATCAGATACAGTGTTGACAACAATTAGATAATTGAACATGGAATTAATAAACATATTTTAATTTGGTGGTTAACCAGAATCTACTTCACAGAGTCAGACTGTGATTAATAGTCTCACTCTCTAAATTCATCCACTGCTCATCTATCTTTTATTTGTTAACTTGTTGTTAACTTTTTCAACCTAAAAACCTGATGAATGCCGAGGTTCTGCACTCTCTAAAAGCTCTGACTTCACATCACTGTTGGCAAAGCATAGTTTATACACTTTGTTAAATCTGTTTTCTGTTATTTGATGCCATTCGACCATGCAATCTCAACTGGTTTTAAAATATGCAGTGCAGCACTCTGGCGATAACTTAGAGTTGCGTCATTTGGCAAATGCAGCAAACAATGTACAGAAGCATTTATCAAGTTACAGCAGCCAGTATATTTACAAAATGATCACTACAAATATGCATTTCAACAATGTGGGTGCATGTCACTGCTGGGAAATAAAATGACATACCCCAGTGTGTCATATGCCGCTTATTCTTCTGTGAATTACCAAGATGAAAAAAAAGGTTGTATAAAAGGTCATTCTGTAAGCCACCCTGCCGTAGAGCTACCACCAACAACTGCAATTAAACATTCAGCAATATCTGCAGATAGCTGTTCTGAAATGTGGGAAATATTTTTCTTGTCTGTATACAACATCTATTGCACGTCTGCCCGTCCTGGGTGAGGGATCCCTCCTCTGTTGCTCACCCTGAGGTTTTCATTGTCAAGCGGGCCACAGGTGTCACAGATCTTTCCTATGGTTCCTTCTGGTTCCTGAAAGCCCGACAGTCATCTGGTCTCTCATATCTGATCCTTGTTCCCCCATCAACCACTGCCTCATTTTTAACCCGGCTACATGTAGGCTCATTGAAACACCTTCATACCTAAGACCAGAATTATGTATTATGAGGCCACAGGACCCAGATGTTGATAATATTATGACTTTAACAACAGTAACAACAGAACAAGCAAATGACTCATTTTCATTCCTGGTGAAAATGAGTCATTCAATAATGTGCTCATAAACAAAGATGTTGGCATCCCTGATTCTAAAGCGACACTACACATATTGCAGTATATTTTTGATAGTTAGTGATCTGTTACTTTAAGTGTTTTTCCACTCCACAACACAGCACACAGCTCTCTCTGCTTACTCATATATCTTGTAAACTGGAGCACGTTCACTTCCAGTGCACTGGGATTGTACAGTGGCAAACAAAAACCTGAAGATGATGTTTGGGTTGGATGGTGAGAGCACGCCACACAAGACTTGTCCTAACCCCTGGTCAAGGTCTGGGAAGCTATGTTGAGTTAACATTTCAATAAACTGTCTCAATCCTCAAGTCACAGTTAGCGCTTTTAAATATTCAACCAAAGTGATAATCTTCTCTAACCTCACAGCCCCCTCCCAAGACACTCATAAATGTTTCAGTTGGTTTTCACATTCATCTGTTCTATGCTGTGAATTTTTATTAGCCTGGACAGACAACAAGTTTGCAGCTAAGACATGGTGAAGAGGCCATCATGAATATTGCGGGTGAACTTTTCAAATAAAATTCTTGCATAGTGACAAATCAAGACTTTTCTGAGGGGAAGGGGTTATGGATTCTTAACTATCAGCAAGTTATTATTCTCTCTCCCTCCACACTTCAGTAAAGGTTTGGAGACATAAACACTGACAGCAGTTTGGCACATGACCGGCAGCATGATTTATGACGTTCTGCTTGTTTACACAGTAGTGAGTGCAAAAGGTCATGGTCTTCAGTCAGCACTTAACAGGACCAATCATATGAAGATTAGTGTCAGGTCAGGGAGAGGTCAGTGATGATAGCTACTGGTATCAGAATATTTCATCCTTTTCTATAAAGTTTTACAGTTCTCAAGAAATTTTTTTACAGTTGAGTCTTTTTCCCTTTGCGGTTTTTCTAATATGTAAAATGCAGAAAATTGGACTACAGGGGGAAGAAAAGGCCGTACACCTGTTTTTAAGGAGGTAAATACCCATGACTGCTGCAGACACTGTAAAGGAGGTTTCCTGTGGTTGTTGCCATTCAGAAAACACACTGCAATTCATCAGCTTTTCATTATCTGCAAAGGTTAGTCGACTACTGGCCGTAAATGTCAACTATTGGTCAACCAAGAAAATCTTTGGTCGGGGGCAACCCTGATAAGTTTCCTAATATTTGAGGTCTACAGCTCCATTTGGAAAAATGTCCGCTTTCTTGAAGTAAACAAATTCCTCTGTGTATGCTTGAATAGCCATCTGACGTTGTCTGTGAAAAATGTTTTCCACAATTCACTGCTTTCAGCAACGCAAATACTGTGTTGTTGTAAGCACCAGTCCTCCCACTAACATATTTCGTGCTGCTTTTCAAGGTGCAGGATAAAGAGTTTGAAAGGACAATGAGATGACAGACGATCTGATGAAATAAACAGACCAACAGATTCTTCCACTATGTCAGAGATTATATCAAAGGCTTTCATCAAGGACTCCCACCGGGATCAAAGAGTGCTTCAATAAACGGTGAGACCTCTGCCTGCGGCTGGCACGTTGGCTGCCCGTGGTAAATAAATAGTCCAGTGGTCACACGCTAATTGTAAGGCAAAAAAAATATGCTTACCACAGTGGCGTAACACACATTAGCTAGACTGTTGGCATGCTAACAATTTAAACCACCACCATCAGTATAGCTGAGTCTGATAGGAATGCCATTAGTTCTAGAGGTATAATATAGTTAACTTTGACCCTAGTATGGCACTAGTCAATGGATCAATAAAATTACAAGTTTTCTAGGGGTAACATTACAATGTCAACCAATTACATGCTGTCTATCAAGTAACTGTAGATGTGGATGTGAGAGTCTAAGGGCAGAGACTGTTGTTGTTGTTATGCATGCTGTGCAAAGCCCTTCAAGACAAACTGTTTGTAAAAATGGGCTATGCAAATAAACTTGTCTTATCTTGTGGTACTTCAAAAACACAGCTTGTTTGGCTAAAACCCATGCGTCATCCGTGTAACCTAAAGCTGAAATCTGTAATATTCTGTGCAGACAGAAGTTTTCATCCAAATACTTTTTGTGTTTTGACAGACAACTGTGACGGGATACATGGAGGGAGAAAGATGCTGGTAAGGTTTCCTCATAACTGTACTCACAGCAGTATTACGTTACTCCCTAATAACATTAGCTCTGGTGAACACAGGCATAATGCTGTTCCATTTGCCCTTTCCTTCTAAAAAGGAAATTGTGGGTTGCAACTGGGCTCAGAGGTTTGACACTACAAGCAGTAATCAAGTGTGTCTCACAGGAGATAATAGCATAATTTAATTTGCTTAATTTCATTTATCAATCCCAGATTTCCAGACATTTTGGTGATTTATTTCCCAGGAGAAAAGGGCAAACACATTTTTTTTAAAAAGAAAAAAGTATTTCTACACACACACACACACACACACACACACACACACACACACACACACACACACACACACACACACACACACACACACACACACACACACACACACACACATTCCTGTATGGGCATCATAGTGAGCTCCAGGTAAGTGTGCAGATGAAGTGAGGACCACCCTTTCTGCTACACCTAGAGAGAAGTACTTGTAACTTTCCCCACTAGATGACCATGATTTAATGTCCCACCTGGTCCCTGGCTGTTTTTATGCATTTCATGCTAGGCTTGCGGTCCCAGTCCCGATCCCGTTCCCGATCCCGATCCCGGTGCCGGTTCCGGTCCCGGTTCGGGTGCCGGTTCCGGTCCCGGTTCGGGTCCCGGTTCGGGTTCCGGTCCCGATGCCGGTCCCTG
>OMNW01015736.1:10710-22159 GCA_900303245.1 Selene dorsalis
TATATATATATATATATATATATATATATATATAAAGCATTTTACACAAACTTTAAAAGGTCAGAATAATCTCTAACAGATGTGATGTAATAAATAACAACTTGTCTTGTTACAAAGAAAGAGATATTCTAACACAGAAGAGATTCACTGTAATGTCACTGTCGTGCGTGTAGGAATGACTTCCTGTGGTGTCCCAAGTCACAGCAGAGCTGAATGTGCTCTGCTATTAAACCATGAGCTTGTGTGAGATGTTCCCCATGATCTTCAACTTCAAAAGCTCCACTGTCGCTAGCACTGAGGCTTATCAGTGTCTCTGGCTCTGAAAACTTCCCCAGCAAACTCCAGGAAAGAATATTGGACTTGACACAACAGATAAACTGATAAAATCTAACACTCTGCTGCACATATTAAAGGACCTAAGAAGTGGAAGTAGAGTCTGCTCTGTCCCTGTTGTTGACTGGACTCTAAAGTGTCTATGTCTGTCAACCCACCACCTAATAGATTCCAAGAATGGAAATCCCAGAGCTGCGTTTCCACTAAAGTTCCTGGTAAAGGAGGGGAGGAGGAACTTTAGAGGAACATCTTCTTCTTCTACACCGCTGTGTCTCCACTGCCATGTAGGACCCGCTGGACACTTGAGGTGGTATTGTGCCACAGTTTGGATCGCTGCATAATCGTGTAGTCATCTGTCCACTTATATTACTGCTCTTGTTGTTGTTGTTCTTCGTCAGTGTAGACACTTTCTACTAATGCTCCTCTTCTGTTGAGTTTTAAAAATGCCGCTTATTTTTGCACTTTCTCTTGGCATCACATCCTGCTCTGAGTCTGCCCAGTCAGCAGAGAGCGAACCTCAAGCCCCACCAGGGAGTTTTTCGGTGCTGCTCGGAGGACCTACCCCCATGCAGGGACTGGGTAAGCCCCTGTGAATGTTCCAGGAGACAGTCCTTCAGGGGCAGTTCATACAATGGAGACACGCACCATTGGCCCGGGCCCTGTAAAATTACCTAAAAGTTCCTGCAGTGGAAACAGCCCTCAGATGGTTGTTCTCACAGCATGCAACAAAGTCAGAGGTGTAGAGAGGAACATCACATGTGGAGAACCTTAAAAGCCTTAAAAACGTTGATGCACTGACAGAAAAGAAAAAGTATGCCAAACATAAGGAAAACTGAAGTCAGTTGCATTTTAATTTAAAAATGTCATTTTTAACTTTAATTCTACTGAAGATATGTGTGGTGGTGAGTAGAGAATGAGTGATATCGGTTCCTGAGTGGCAGAGGTATGGAGGTTATAGCATGAAGTGCTGATTGAGTCGTGCAGTGGATTGATGGGGGTGGGGTGGCAGGGGGCAGGCATCCATTCAGCTCCGTAATCCAGGTCCCTTCTCTCATTACTGGATCAACAATGAAATGACATTCTGCAGCAATCCTCCAAAGTGACCTTGAGCCGACCAGCACTTCCCACTCAATTTGTATTCATCCGCAGCTGTGCATGACATGAGCCTGACCAGCAGTTATTTCACAGTACATCAAAATGACATGTAGGGGCACAACATTTTATCCCACCATTGTGGAGCAGAGCAGGTGAAATGGAGATGGAATGAGAGGATGAAAGAGAGAAGGAGCGGTGGAAGCTGAACAGGGAGAGTATGAATATTGAATGCTTAATGTAATTTCCTTGTGTGCACAAGAAGATTCCTAAGTGACCCAGCTACAATACCTTCACTGTACCGTGGCCCCTGCACCCAACCCACATTCCTCATGTAATTAACTGCTGATATATAGTGATTTGATTGATTTTACTGTACACTTTTGATTTCTTTTCCGTGTAAAATCAAGCTTTCATGCACGCATCTTTTCCTGGAGGATTGCTTCCCAGGTTGTCTGTGCAGTCATGATGTGATATTAACGGAATATGTCAAGTATTTATATTAGTCGGAAGTAATATTCAGGTCGTGGAGATATTTCCCTTATGATCCAATATTGGAGCTTTACAACTTGCAGAGCTCACAGTTCACTTATGAAACTGATGGGCTGCATAATAATTTTCAGACATCTTTAAGGCTGAAATGATGAACAGTGATGACTTTGGTGACCCCCTTGCTTTTCAACCCATGCCACCAGGTGGTCTTAGTCTTTTCCTACTTATGTTTCTGTAAAATGTATTTGTTTTTAGTGCAAATGGGTAAATGTTAACATTAGCTGACACGCTGATCTAAAATGATAAGCCTCCTTTGGTGTACGCACGTTTCCAAGTCAGTGAGTCCGTAAGGGTCGGATTGAAATTGGGCCTTGGTGTTCTTGAAGGCTGCCCCACCCAAATTTACGATTGGACATTTAAGATGTCAGCCCAGTTTCTTTTGCTAGAGGAAGACCTACACTGATTTAAGCTTAAAGGTGGCCGATTTCAACCAATTAATTTAATGCTTTTCCACAAAAATGAAAAAAGTCATTCACCTGTGGGACGAACAACCCTGGAAAAACACCATCCAATTATCTTGAACACCACGTTCAAGTCGTGGTGTGTCAATCAAAACTGCCCACTCTCCCTCTCTCTCCCTCCCTCCTCTGTGTGTACTGCTCTTCACAGTTGATAATGCTAACATACATGGTGATAGCAAAACTTACAAATAGCTCCTTACATTTAGCTCAAAGCACCACTGCGGTTAGTACAGCTTTATGGAGGCTAACATGGCTGTAGGCCAGTGATCGGCATTTGGTGGCCCGTGGGACAGACTTGGCCTGCAGCCAGTAGTATCTGGCCCACCAGATTATTTTGAGAATATACATTACATTATTATTTTTTGTACATCATCACACCCACATAGCCCCAGAGCTATATTACAGCAGTAGTGTCAAAAAGAGAGAAGCTCTCCTCACCAGAAGAATGCTTACTATACTTTTATCCATGCTGAGAGTGAATGACAGACACAGTCAGCCAGTGACGTGCGCTGTGGTGTGCAACGCCTTGAATTACAAGTTGGCGGACAGCGCCTGGTGCTGAAACAGCCAGCATGTAGTGTGTGCTATGAAATAAAAAAAACACTACTCCAGTAAATCATCAAGCCCTTGATTAACTGAACAGACAGTTTAGTAATGCAACAGTCAATTGAGTTTCTGTTTATAAAACATTGACACTAAAATCGGCGCAAAAGAAAGAGATGCCACAAAAGAACGTGGCATCTCTCGGTGGTGGCTATTCGTTGGATTTCTGAGGATATGTGCGTTATTCTTTGCAGTCTGACTTCACTTGGTTACAGATAAGACACAGCGGTTTTGCATTGATGAATCCAGGTAAGATGAAGGCATAGTCTGCAGCCTGTTCCTCTTTAAACATGCTGTTTTCACCGTCAACCTTTCTCCGTTTGGATACTGCCATATTTCTCACCAGAAGCAGATTAATGTTTGTAGCTGACCCAGTGTAAACAATCAATCCAATAATATGCAATGTATACTGGAGGAGTGGGAAAAACCCTATAGTGTCAAATCTTTATTAGAATGAACTAGACTCTGCTACATGGTCAGTTCACACATTTATTGTTCATGATAATGGAGCTCAGTTTATTATGCCTCCTAAGAATCCCTCTGCATCTTCCACACATCAAACACATATCTTATAAGGTGGTACCCTTTGTTTTTTTGTTCTGGCCCATCATGTGATGGCTTCTAAAATATTAATTTGCAAGCCCCTGCTGGACGTATGCGAGGGCAACAACCAGTGCATTGTGGGTCCTGGGTGTACAGACTGCTTGGGGACCATTCCAGTTTGTATAGGTCCTGCAGCACGTAGTACCAAAAGCCTCTTTTAGGTGGAATATGAACTGCTGGGAGTGGTCAGCCTCTCTGAAGCAGTTGTGCCAGTGATCACGTCATCCGCAATGTTGTTGGATGGTTCAGAGGACACAGAGCATCAAACCTGCAGCCACAGGCAGATTTATGTTCAATGAGGAAAGAAATAAATAATTAAAATGTTGACCAGGCTCTCTTTATGGCCACATCAATTATACTGTATCTCACATCATGAATGGTCATATCATACTTTGAAATGCGACACAACAGCATTTGCACCATAATGCCTTCATGAATAAAACATGATTGCTACCTCTGCTTAAAAAAAAGCTGAGAAAGCCGCAGTAACGCATAGGATGGATGAGCCGCTGTGATCCAACATTTTGCACTTAAACAATAGCATGCTGACTCATATTGGACCTGTCTGATGCTGCATTGTTTTTCAGTAGCTTGCTGTCATGTGCATGTGATTTAATGAATATGTTGCGCAAAGTGGCCAAGCACTCCTTACCATATAAGTTTTCATATAACTAATGGTGCCCTCACAGCTGCTGACGTACCAGACCTCAGTTGTCATGTTTACCATAATATACAGAGAGCGGAAGTGGTTCAACAATTAACGGTTACCAGTCAAAAAGGTACTTCCTTAACAATACTGCCTCTGTTGTCATGGTAACAATATGGATATCTAACACTGATGGTTAAATTAAACTTTTACAAACCGAACACTGCTTTGCTGTGTCATATTGTAGTTTCGTTGACCTATCCATCCATCACACCCTCCTCCTGACATGGACTTTGTCTCTTCATACCACAACATCAAAATTTTCCCTTTGCACTTGTCATAATGAGATGTCGCCAAAAAACAAAACCTAACTGTAGCACATGCTGCACGAGCGACACATGGGCTTGTTTCTCACAGTATCTTCAAAGCAGATGGGTCCTGTTGCCTTTTATTGGCTGTAGGACATAACGGTGAAGGTGAAAGTTTTCAGATCATCTAACAGATGTAGAAATAATATAATATATAATATCATGAAAGAAGGGCATTTAAGTAGAAGTATGGAACGGTCATTTCTTCATGCAATGCAAACATTGTATTGAAACAAAAACTAAGAACAGTGGTGGGTACACTACAACAAAACATGTCAATGTGTCATAAAGCTGTCATGTGACCAGAGGACATCTCAGCCTTTCTGTGACTCTTCCAGTCTCTCTGTGTCTCTGTTCAACCTGCTGATGACACTCTGTGACACTCCCAGCTCAGTGGACACTTCCCTCTGACAACATCCTCTCTGAAGCCTCCGCATGTCCAGCTCAATATCCCTAACCTTATGTGAGTAGTGTATGTCATGTAGAGGGAGATGTAGAATAATTTACCAACATCCCATCTGTTTTAAACACAGCACAGTATAGTATTTATTTTTAAATGCTGATTTAAATGTACTAGCTGGGGAGTCGTCAATTAAAAAAAACACTCCTTGCTTCAGTATTTTGTAGTTACACTTCTTTATTCTTTACTTAATTAATAATTATTTTAGCAATACTCACAACCCTGAATTTATAAATCCAGACTTTATCACCACAATACTGCAGTAAAAACACAATTGCGAATTTCAGCTTTACAAACATGGCCAGCTACGAGGTGCATCTGTATGTGTCTGACCCCGAGTCTGACCTATAGTTTTCATCTTCTTTGGGGAGAGAAAACAGTTGCAATTTTCCGTATAGATGGTGGTTGGGGGCGGGGGGCGTGGGCATGTCCTGGGCAGATCTCTCGCAGTTGTGGCGTTCGTCCTAATTGGACGGTAAAACCTGATGTCAGGTCTTGCACAAATCTCACAGCTGTCGGTGTTCAGAGAGACAAAGTTGCACAACAGGGCTCGTGTTGTGCAACTTTGCAGAGTTTCAGCATGGACATATGACATTATAACATTGTAAGGATGTTTTAAAATATGGAGCATCGTAATATGTCTCCTTTAAAGTAGATATTGACTTTAACACATCCCCATGGCAATCTGTATAACATACAGGATGGTAGGAGGTCAGAACATGGCAAAGGCAGACTGCTGCTGTGTTGAAATATTAAAGTTGTGATTAATGTTGATGAGATACAGATATGATGAGACAATTGAAATCTTATCCACTGCACATGAACAAATATTCTAATATACTGGCATTTGTACAAAAATGCAGGAATGATTTTTTGACTAATTACAATTTAGACTTTGCACGCTGCTGCAGAGATAAAGAGATTTCAGATGCACAGTAACAGAGGAAATACAAGCAGACAGACCTGCTGTGTTCATACAGACACCTGAGGAACACAAAGGCAAATGAAAAAGTTGCTCCACTAATAAATCACCCACATTCTGCACAATACAGACTAAACAACAATTTGGCTGTTAGATCTTATTTTCTGAAGTTTAATACTGTGTGTAAAAAAAATCCGAATTAAACCTACAGTGCAATGAAGTCTGCAAAAGTAAAGGGGAACAAACACTTTCTGAAATTTGTCTGAAGGTTTACATGATGAGGCCTGTGTGTCTGATGATCTAATTGGATAAACAGTGGATGGGTTCAAACTGGAGCTGGAATAAAGCAGTCCTGATTAAACAGTGTCCTCTGTTCCATTCAAGAGAATTCCTGATTAATTCTACTAAAGCTCAGCTCTTTTCACATTGCAGAGAACTGGTTTGTTTTCTTACTTGCTGTTTTTGGATGGTTTGTAGATGTTTAGAGGATACTGCTGAGATACTGATATTCCAAGAAGAGGAGACTTCAAACTTCAGTCTTCTTCTCTCAAGTAAAAGTGAAATATTAACTAAAACCATTCAATCAAAAGTATTCTTTTTTTTGTTTTTCATTTACTGATGATGACAAATAATGACAATAATTCTTGCAAATGAATTAAAAAAAGGAAAAACCTGAAAAATCACACTGACATAGGTATTCAGACTCAGACTGATAATGCACTCTAACCACCTTGCATCCTTGATCATTTGACACTGTGCTTCAGATGCATGTTTCCAAATTAATCAACAAGTCATTATTACCACAAACCAACGTGCAAAATGAATCTGTAGCTGAAAATGGAGTCAACTGGTTAATTTCAGTTCAGGAGTAGGGCCACGCCTCATCCACACCCCTAACCACAAGTCAAGCCAACATTTACCTGGTCAGTCCCTTCTCATCTCAGATTCCTCGACCCCCAATCTGAGTTTCCATCCGCTGGCCTCCAATTCATCCTCCCAGACCAGCAGCGCAGACATCGACTTTAATTCACCTTCACCCCTCTGTACAATATCCAATCATCCATCCTCAACTCCTACATTCCATCCATTAAAATGTTTAAATGGCACATCATTGTGGCATGATCCTTGCTAGCAAATTACAGTGTTATCCTTAAGCAGTGGAAAGTGACTGTGCAACATAACCCTGGTTCCCCAGTTGTTTTAAAGGCACATTGTCAGGAGAGACATGTGCACCACCCAGCACACAGAGCACAACCACTCTGCCTGTTAGGAACAAGAAAATGTTGAATATGTTGAAAAGGTGCTTAGAGGTTGGGATCAGTCAGGTGGAACATCACAACACATCCTCCGCAGGTCCAAGTCTCTTTGTGACTTGTGCTGTGTAATGTCGTCATGTATCATGGATGTGTCTTCAACCAGGCTCTGCAGAGAAGCTTCTTTCTTGTTACCTGGTTAATCCTTCATAGTGTTTCCATGTCTCACATTTGTCACCACAGCTCTCAGGTAAAAACCTGTGCTGGTTGCCAGTATGAATAAAAGTCAGGAAGTGATAAGCTTTCCATCCTGTCTGCATTTTCTACATTAAAATCATCAGCAGCAAATAGCAGCAATTTTTATGATTTTCAGCATCTGGTGCAAATAAACAACAGCTGCTGTGTCTCTCAGTGCTGTTCAATGTCTTTACTCAGTCTGTCGCTCTGAGTCCTGAGTCCATTCACTGCTCATGGAGACAGCTTTACCTAAATTTTGGGAACCTGAATGGCCCAAACTGACTATCAATGTCAATGTCCCACAAACTTAAACAGCATTGATTCAGGTGTCGGATGCAGTGCTTATTACTTTTGCACTGTAAATTGAATGGTTGAGTTTGAGAACCTTGGCCTTGTAAATGTATTCACTATTTGGAATTTTGTACTGACCATGTTGAATACACTGGTTTTATTTTCAGTGTTGCTTTGTTTGCTTGCTGCTTCTTTTAGTGTTTGGCTGCTGTATACCTCAGTAGTCAGGGTTGGAAATCCTCTGTAAGGTTTGACTGGATTCCTTCACTCTGACTGGCACTTTAAATTGTCCAGAAAACCACTGGCGTTTGTCACCTAGTGCACCACTGTGGCTCACTGATGGGTTTTTAAATCACCGCTGGACAACAGTGGTATAACAGGTATACCAACAAAACTTGTAAGATCCATTAATTGTTCTGTAACATGTGTGTGTTTGAAGGGGATTCCCCGGACTGGAAGCCTGGAACACTGCCACAGTGGAAGTGTGCTGCCCCCCTCTCACCAACTGGACAAAGGATGTCCACAATGTCCTACACATTAAACAGATGTTCAAGTTGTGGGAGTCCTTGGGGGCAGCACCTTCTGTCGTAGGGGAGCACTTGTGGATGGTCCTACTCAGTGACATGTATCAGGAACCAGTGGGGAACATCCCTCTAGCCTGACTTAAGGCAGAGCAGCCACCTTTTGCTTTAAAGGTGGTGGGGGCCCAACAGGCTGAGAAGTATGGAAATGGTGGTGGCCAAATAAACCCATTTTCTATTTCCATGTACTTTTGACCGGGCAAAACACCTGATCACTCAGTCTGGTAAGGACACCCTGCACTGCCTTCAGCTGGGGATAGAGGAGCTGAAGCTCCGCTGTTTCCCACAGGTCAGCGTCTGGGAAACCAACATCCTCCAGGCCAGAAACTCAAAGTTTTCGTCTTTCTGTCCTCCATTGCCATACTTGAAAACAATGACTTTGTCTGTTTCAAGGCAATGGAGGCACTCCTGAAGGACTTGCCCCTGACCATGGCGAGGTTGCAGGAGCTCTTGGTCCTGTCCAAGTACATCCTGCCCAAGGGGACGCCCTTCAAACTGTGGCGATCCCCACAATCTCCTCATGGGATCATGGTGCAGTTTTGAATTTCCCTTTGGTCTTAGTTCTTATTCTTAATTCCACCCCTTGAATCGGAGCGAGGGAAGGTGCAGACCTCGAACGTAGTACAAGATGAACATTGGTGAAGGTGACTTCTGTTTTCTGCATTTCTTCTTCGTTGGTTCATCAAACGAAGAAAGATCATCAAAGCCTATGCTACAGGTAACACCACCACTGAAGCCAGCTGTTACAACTTGGCTTGCAGGGAAAAGGAAATCAACACAAAAACCCCGATGTAAAAGGGCAAGGCAGTTTAGATCAAAAATAAGAGAAAACAGATGTTGACTCCCTAGACCACCGGTTCCCAAACGGTGTGCCAGTGAGGGAAGTCTGGATGTGCCGTGGGATTTTGTGACAACCATACATTATTATTGCAATACAACTACACAAAAATAATTATTTTTTAATTTACTATATCAGTACTTTGTATGCACTCATTTCATAGATCAGTTGTAGTTCAGGACCATGGACAGCGCAGCTTCCTTGCATTGACAGCTCTCTGCTGAATTTTTGCTGAGTGTCCTTTGCCTCATTTTTAATTTTGGGACCTGTGTGGTTTAAATGGGTGTCTTGCCGCTTTGATGAAGCTTAATTTGATAAAGTTTCAAATAAATTTTTGAAATATTTCGTTAATAAATCATTCATGAGTAATATAGTTGTCTTAGTCACATTTTATTTGGCATTAGTAAATAATTATGCACATTTACAGACATTCTACATGATATGAGTGATAACAGCGTGTTATAAAGGCAATTTTGCAATAGGTGTGCCTTGAGATTTTTACTTGTTGTTTGGTGTGCTTTGGGCGCAAAAAAGTTTGAGAACCACTGCCCTAAACTAACTAAAGAACCGAACACAGAAAAGAGCAACCCTGCACCTAGGGTCAACAGACAGATACATAAACCAGTGAGGGGACAAAATAACCAAGTCAGTTCACTGACGTTCAGGAATTCTAATCTGGCCACTCTTTAAAGATAGTTAACAGGTTTCAGAAGCTACACAGAACAGGCAACAAAGCGGTTTTCTAGTACAACAACAGTCGAACAGAGTTCTCAGAGGCAAGCTGCCACCAACAGTCAGCGGCTTATTTTCATTTTCAACCCCACCGCAGGTTGTGGCTCCTACATCATCATTACGTGTGATGTAGGTGAATACAGAAAGTGGTGTCCCATTTCGTAGGGTAAGATCTACTTATAACACTTCTCCCTTCATCGTCAAGGGGTATCACCCTTTGGAGGCCACCCGAAACCAAGTGCTAGTTTTAAGGGTGGGACTGGGCCTTTCCTTGCCACTAACCTCAGTAGGTACCATGATGAAATTCCAGTTGATCATCATTCCTTTTTGACCTTAAAGAGGGGTTACACAAAGGCCAGCACAAGTAGTTTTAGGCATCTTGAAAATCATAGCACATGAGGTATCATGCAGAAATAAGGAGAAACCGACAGTGCAGGTGTATGGAGCATTCAATATTCATTACAGAGAAAAACATATCGCTTGTGTAACACCATGTGTGCACCATGACAGGATCAGGAGGAAAATGTTGTATCAAACAAGACAAAGTACGGAGTTCACAGAATTATGCAGATAGAGGGTGATGTCAGGCAACTGCAGCTCAAACTGTGGGGGAGGACAGATATCGTGGATGATGAAAAGGAGATGGTAGTCTCATGTGATAGAGTGTTAAAGCTACCCTTACAAATATTTAAAGACCCCCTGTGATGAAAATCAAGTGTTTAACATGTTGTGAACATGTCTATATGATGTTTTTATATAATCCAAGACAAGATCATACAATAGCAGTAAATGTATATGGAAAAGTTTGTTCTCCCTGTGAGTGTACACACAAATTGATCCACGCAACTTCACACAAACTGAGTGCGTAGTTCTGCTGGAGAAGCTTTGATGAATGAAAATCAATTATTTCGTCTGCGTTTGTAATCAGCCTGTTCATACCAAATGGCTTCAGAGAAATTTCCCTTCAGACAAACAGAGGGCCACAAAGCACAGAGGATTACAACCGGCTGACTGAAGTTGTGTTTGCAGACGGAATAAAGAAAACACTGTGAATATTCTGTTTGATTTCAACAAATGGCTGTTAATCAGATAGTGCACACAGATGGAAACACACTAGTACACAGCTATGGTGTAAACCTTGATTGATTCAAGCTGTGCGCACACACACGCACACACAGACACGCGCACACACTCCAAACTGACTTCTAAAGTTTATTATTTCTATGAAGACAGGTCAAGTGTCTGATTCACACCTTCACAACAGTACTGAGAGAAAACATTTCAGCTCTTCACTATGGGTAACAAAATCATTGCATGGCTATGACCATATGTAATGTTGCACCATGACAGTGTGTATGTAGTATAACAGCAACTGCCCAATTCAGATGGAAAATCAAATACTGTAAAAAAAAATATTCAGCATTAATTTGAGATAAATTTTAATGAGAAATTCGTATTTCTATACCTCATCTGAAAA
>OMNW01015736.1:35358-52316 GCA_900303245.1 Selene dorsalis
ATCTTATAAAACGCAGAGTGACAGTTTGTGGTGATGGTGACAAAGGAGAAAATGAGGGAGTGTGTGTGTGTGTGTGTGTGTGTGTGTGTGTGTGTGTGTGCGTGCGTACACATGCATCACACCCTAACCCATTCCAAAAGGAGAACATATATATACTCACTGGAGTGGACAACTCTTCTTCAGTAGGCGATGCCTGAGACGAAACAGGTTTTTTCAGAATTAGTAGCTAAGTTTGTTGTTGGTCATCAACATTTGTCGACAGAAAACTAACGAAGTCTGATAAGCACGTCAAGAGATTACGAGAATGCTGTAAAGCAAAACATTAAATATGTTTTTTGCTTTTTTTTCATATCGTTTGACACGGTAGGAGAGCCAACAAGTCATCTCCACACCATGTATTTGTTCTGCTCAGCCACTAAAACAGCTGATTCGAATCAGCACAGCTCTACAGCCATAAGATGAGCTAATTAGCTAATGCACATTGTTCAGTGACTGAGCAAAACGAATACATGGCACGGAGATGACTTGTTGAAGCCACAATTCCCATCTCTGCTACGTACAACTACGAATCTACCTATGTGAAAATAATGTGTAGTCACGTCGATAAGAGCAGCAGACAGATACTGACAAGAAAAATAAACCCACCATTGGACCTCACTGCGTAGCCCACTGCTACGATATAATACGAAAAATTAGCCTACAGGCTATGCTAACTTCCTGTGCACGTCATTCATACTTCCATACACATGACCTTACGTAGTTCTTAAGGTGAAACACGCTCAAACTTACTGATAGCACTGCAAGTGTCACACAAATGAATGTTCATGTATGTTTATGGCTATCTCTGATTCTCTGCCACTGTCCTCATTACAACTCATAGTCTCCGAGTTCCACCTTAAACAGCTGAGGATTTTCTGTCAATATGAACTGCTTCTGACTGACAAAAGGAAATGAAACCCTTATTATACTAGAATCTGAGCTTACCAACGGTGTTGAGCAGAATTGCTTGTGTAGTATTTCCAGTTATCCTTTTTCCAAGTGATTAGAAATACAGAGATGATTTCTTCTTCTTAAAAGTTCCTATCTGTGTGACATCTTTGATATGTGCGGCTGATGAATGTCATCAACAACGTGACAACAACTGATGAGTATTCAGTCTACTACTAGTCAGTCTTGAATTGGTCTTCATTTGATGATAATCATCTTTCACCTTGTTTTTAGTCCCATGTATAGTCTCTATTTTCCCATCAGTGTTTTAGCCATGAATTTAATTCCTTCAACCATCCTCTGATGTATCTGTCAGTCCAACAGTTGAGGATGGGGGTTGATGTCTGTCAGAAAAAGCAAAAAAAATAAAACAAATACAACTAATTAATTATGGAGTGGAAATAAAGTGAGTACCTCTTCGTTCCAAATAACAAATATATGCATCCTTTAAAACTTGTTTTAAAGTTATTTACCTCCATTGGCTTTGTTAATGTTTCTCAGCTTGAGTCGCAAGTCAGATATCAGATATCTCTGTTGGATAACAAAGGTAGTGATGGTACATTAAGACAACCACAACAAAACACACTCATTTTGGTGACTTTCATTTTCTACAGCTTCATGTGGAGTTATATAAAAGGCGTACATGTAAGAACTATTACATTTTTTTTTGCCTCTGACATGGTGTGTTTTTTTTTCATACCAAACACAACTCAGATTCCCAGTTAATGAAAACAGTGTGATTTTTTTAATGAAATGGCTGATCGGTCAATATGTTGTTTTTTTTTCCTTTTCTCTATTTCTCTCTTCCTCACAATAATTCAAAATATACTAAATCTACAGCAGTAACAAAAAGCTGCCAGTTGTTTTGTCCCACTATATATGTACTGTATGCTGTCATGTCCTTTGCCTGTGTCAAATCAAATCTTTCCATCACAGTACAAAATATGCAGGCAGAATCAAAATTGCCTGTTTTCAACTTTGCCACTTAATACCCAGTAATTTGCCTGATGGCTCTGTGGTGAGGTGTATCCTTCCAAGAATCTGAACCAACATCATTGTTTTTAATTCTACCTGGGAAGATGATCCACAAAGAGGTCTTGGGAGTAGGGGTGAATTTTTTCCTGGTGTTGCAGCACATGCAGAGCCAGGCCATTACAGCGGCTGACTCCCGTTTCCTTGGTTTGCGCAAACTAAAAGGAACAAAAGCACATTAATATACACAAGAAATTTAATGAAAAACAATTTCAAAAGACGTACCTTGATGAAACTGGGGATGTCCCCTACCTTAGATATGCAGGTAACAAGAATCTAGATAGACAACCATGTCAATGTTAAATTTCATAAGAAAATATATTCCTGGTTGTAGAAATTTACTTTAGAAATAAAAAAAGAAAAGGATCTTCTCTCTCAGCTTTTCTCTGTGTCTCAGGTGTGTCTCATGGCAGACAGCTTACCTTTTACAATCCTTCTACCGTCCCTTTCACATTTATAAAGGTTTGCCCAACTGACGTTACAGCAGGTGTTTTCCTCATGGCGCGACTTAATGCTCTGCTGATTGTGCTTCTGTTAAGATATATATCAGTATAATAAGCACACTTTGGCCTAGAGCCACTCCCACTCTTACACAGCACAATACTGATTGTCATCTCTGGGCAGGTAGTCTCTATTGTAGCTTATGTTACTGTGTTTGCTGATAGCAACTACAATACAGCCACCTGGCCACCATGATGTTAAACGTAGGCTAGCGGGTTGAATGTGTTCACAGCTGGAGTAGCTCATTAGTAGCTCATTGTTATTCTCCAATAGCTTAAATGAGACCATTCAACAATTCAGTTTGTTTCCCAAAACTGATCATCACCACAAATCTCCATCTTTCCACTGTCAGCCTCACTCAGCTGAGATGCTTCGAGTTCTCCTCATATTTACCTTGCTCTAGGTACTTGTCTGTCATTTGTTTGGTGACAAATGAATGAAAATGTATTTCAGAAATGTGAAAACAAAACAGAAAGTTTAATTATTTGGTAGCACTTTACTTGACGGGTGGGTGCATGGAATAACGAACTGGAAAATTTTGGCAAAATAAAAGTCTCCTAATTGCACCTGGAAATACAAGAACTGCTGGCTGCCCTGCAAGAGAAGATATAAACCACCCAGTGTTAAAGTAAATGTATTGAATCCAGGTGACTATGTGATACATGGTGGCTGTAAATGTAGAACTACTCTATATTAAATTGTCTTCAGAGCTACTATGGCATCCAGGATCACACTCTGCTGGGAGAGTTACAATTCACATTATAGCCAGAGGAGACATTAATAATTTTGTGTTAGGTGAAAAACATGTAATTTCAATGACATTAAGTATCATAATCAAGTGTCTGAAATTGATTCAAGATGTGATGAAGCATTTGGTTTTGATTATGCACGCCTGAGGTCCTTTATGAGACTGCATAAAGAACTTTTGAGTGTCGGGTAACTCCATGCATGTTTGCTCCAAATAACAGCATGAGGTAAATGATTTAAAGATGAAATGGAAGTATGAAGCACTTATGTGCTGTTCCAGTATTTTTTGTCATTATCATTTCAGTTTAAGCATATAATTTATAGGAAGCCAAAATCGACAGTACAGAGAATTAGTTTGCGCCCAAACACAATCACGAACCCCCTCACCAATAAGCCACACAAAACAAAATGACTGTAATTACAATACAAAAGACAGACGTTCTGTGTTGACGTTAGATACGCAGCACAAAGACGTCAGCACCAGCATGTAGGAGGCAACTATTTGTTGTATTTTCTTTTTCTTTTTCAATAGACTGACAAGTGCAGGGCATTGTGCAAAATACAAAAATAAAAGGAGCAATCAACACACACACACACACACACACACACACACACACATGTGACATGTTTTTATTTGTCATAATGAATTATTAAGTATCATATATAATATAGAATAAAACAACAATAATAATGATAATAAATACTTGGGTCACAAATATATTTGAGGTAGTCCTGTGTAAAAAAACAAAAACAAAAAACAGCTGGGCATGACTCAAAAAGGTGGAAACAGGTATTAGAGATACCCTCTATGGTCATGAACCCAAAGCAACAGTGTGTGTGTGTGTTTTGACTGAATGAATGAAGCACTGTGTTTATTGACGGCAGCAGGCTCAGCAGAGGTGACTGAGGTGGATGGCAGGTAGCAAAGCAACCAGAACCCTGATTGTGGCTCAGGCCCACAAAACACTGCTGTCAGCTTAACTCACACTCACACTCATCGTCCATCACACAGCAACATTGTTAGTACTGAGTATCCTTACTAAGCATCTGCATATCTGATATAGTATATAAGGTCCTGGACATGCACACAGTACTTGTTGCTATGATACATTCACCACTGGTTTGGGTCTTTTATGGGGGTTTTACTGTTTGGGTCTGTCATGTTTTAGTATTTTAGTATTTATTTAGACTTCGGTTTTAGTGTGCTACAGGATGTCACACATTACAGCTTCCAACTGTTACTTTACAACTTCACCTGCCATGTCTGTCAAAATATCTGGCGCATCAGTTTAAGAACAGCAATTTCAAGTCAAGAACTGTGAGATTAAACAAAAGTCTGCATGTGTAAAATCCGAGGTGCGAGTAATTGGAGAATTGTGAAGTTGTGTCACTTGCCCTCCATGAAGCCAAAAATCCCCTGATGCAAGGCATTTAGCAACTGCTAGATTTTCTCTCTCCCACTCTCGCTGTGTGTGTGGTGAGTGTGTGTGTGTGTGTGTGTGTGTGTGTGTGTGTGTGACACC
The DNA here is from genome assembly GCA_900303245.1 of Selene dorsalis. NCBI lineage: Eukaryota > Metazoa > Chordata > Actinopteri > Carangiformes > Carangidae > Selene > Selene dorsalis. The sequence continues at coordinate 40,149 of OMNW01015736.1, forward strand.
TAAAAAAAGAAAAACATAAGAAAAACCAAGTTGAACGGATTCAGCTGCAAGGAAAACTGGGTCTCTTTTAATCAGTCACCACCCACCTGTGTTTTCTTCTGTCAGTAGCCTTTCTCCAAGGTTCTAATAGACATAATTATATCTCATTGATAAAACTAATTGATTAACTCTTTCATGTGTGCTGTCCCTGACATTGCGAGCCACAGTCTAGCCTCTAAATGCGTAAAACTGCTCTGTGCTACCACCTCTGTAAGGGAAGGTCCTTTATTCAGTTTTCTATCCAGAGGGCAACAAGGCACACGTGTGTAATATTCCATATTCATGTGGCTTATGAAGAGAGAATATGCATGTATGTATCATAAGCATTTTCTGTCTGTTGTCCTGTTAGTCATATTTTTCATTAGAGATGTACATCACAACCAACAACCTTGCCAAGTAAATACATTGCTCACCTATATTCCAAGTGGACAACCCGCATACACACATGAATGACTTTGACTCATTCTTTGTTTGCCATGTAGAACAAAGGCTACCTGCATTGAATGCACACTGTAATTACTGTATACCAATATTAGGGTACATCTTATGCTCATTTATTTGTTCCTTTCTGTGGCACAGTACGTCAGTAAATGTCCCAGTTGCTTGCACTTCTGCAAACTATAACTAAATTTGTAAGAGCAAATGAGCATAGCAAAGAGCTCATCCTGCAGGGAGAGGAACCAGTGTGCTTGCTTGTTTGTTCAAGTTAACTTGGTTGATACAGCTCAAAAGAGGTGATACCTTTTTTTGAACAGATTCTTGACTGAAATCATGTACTCCTGTGCTAACATGCATGTCAACAGCTCCCTTTTTGTTTGGCAGAACAAGGGTGATACTTCAATCTTTGCCTTAAAATGAAAAAAGGTACTACCTGAGATATATTGTACTTGATTGCTTCATTCATTGTGAAATAACAACTCTTATTCATTTATCAGAACAGAATATTCCCTCTTTGATGCTAAATACCCACATTTGGCAACTGAGTATTGTGCTGTGTTTGCAAGTTACCCCAATGGGATGAATTTTGTTTTTTGTAAACAAGCACAGCATGGCTTAAAGGAGAAGTTCTGTTTTTTGCAACCTGGCCTTGCTATTTTCACTGTGTTGTTTACAGTATCAACATATGCTGACAAGCTTTGGGACAGATGTATATTTGTCTATCTAAAAGCATACAAACAGAAGCATGGATGTTTGTATATGTCAGTATATTTGTTGTCATGTATATGTATATGCATATGCGCTTTATATGTGATGTCATTACATACACAGAGAGCGAACCACCCACTCCCTGTACTGTGTCATGGTTTGTCTCTAGTTTCCTGTTTGTCCTGTCTTATTGTGAAATTCCCTGGGTCTTGTCTTCCTGTGCTCTCCCTCCTGTTATCACCTCATGTGTCTTACCTTTGTTGATTACCCCACTTGCGTCTTGTTTCTCTTTTGTGTATGTAGGCTGAGTGTCTAATTGTTCTTGTGTAAGTTCATCTTTTATTTTTTAATAAATTGTTTTTTTCATTGCACTGCACCAGTTTCTGTATCCATGTCTGCATCTGGGTCCAGTTACCCTCCTAACCCTGACAATACTGTCCCTGATGGTGTCTTTATAGACACACAGACAAGTTAGATTCAAAGTCTGAAGTGGGCTATAATCAGTCGCATACTGAACAAACTCAACTAACATTGGCTAAGTCGAAGGCGTGTGAGAACATTAGAATATTTAAGTTAGCCAGAGGGCAGCACCGACCGAGGACCCGATCTACTAAAATTGCTGTTTGATTTTTCACATTCTTTTTTGCCTTGTGCCAAGAGGGTGAAATTCTCAAAGAACTAATAAAATGTCAAGAGTCTGAATAGAAGTCCCATTCATTATCTGTTAAAATATATATATATGACATTTCCTTTGAAGAAACACGGGCCAAGACAACCAATGTTCATAAGGAACAAAATGAACAATGCTTTTTTTTCCTGGAGCTCCAGCTGCTGTATCACTTCACTTCACATCATCAGCAATTAGCAGAAATGACTGTAATAGCTGAGTGGGTTTTAACAAGACCTGTGTTTGTTCTGTGGTTACTACGTGGAAGATGTATGCATGGAGGTGGCATTTACTGTGAGTGTGTGGTAGGTGCAGTAGGTTGTGCAAGAATAACATGTGTGAACAGGGTTCTTAGTCGGTGCCCACATGGCCTAGAAAAGCAATCATAGCTGTTTTTAAGCTTAAAAATGAATAGGGAAGTGCGTTCTCTATGCTCTTCTCTATCTTTTGGTGTGTTAAATATATATATATAAAAATATAACTGATCACTAAGGCTTGGTTCCAATCAAACCCCATACTATAGAAAGTCGCACTTGACCATTAGCTAGTGGGAAGCTATGAAAGTAATATCTGTGTGTGTGTGTGTGTATTTTGAGCAAGGCTATGTAATATTGTGGTATTGGTAGCAGAAAGTAATTAAGTGCAATTACTACAATTCCGAAAAATTACAATTTATGGCTACTTTTCCTGAATATTTCCACTTATGTTAATTAATATTTTCTCTCAACAACACCAGGGAGGGAACTGTAGTTTACACTCCACAACGTTTATTTGACTGCTTGAGTTAAACAAGTAAAACACTCACATCTCAGTTCACTGAAGCATGTCCCTATGTCCTCTATCATCCTGAAGTCTTGTTATGTCTGACTGTTTCATTATTTGCTTCATATTATTATCAACAATACGTTATTTGACAGTTTATCCTAAATACTGTTTTCTCTCTCTCTCTCTCTCTCTCTCTTGGTTTCTTCCATACAGACAGAGGTAAATAATTCCAAAAATGAGAAGCAAAGGTAAGACCACTTTTCCTGGGTACACATCTGTATTCCTTTAGCTCTTTTGTTAGCTGGGACGCTAAGTGCCTCAGTGAATTCCATGAGACGTGAAGTTCAAACTTTTATGCCAGTGTTAATGGAAAACTGTATTTATTCTTTGCCAGAAACTGACTTATCTGTGCAAATGTGGCTCCAGCCAGTCATTAAATTCAGTCAGATAACAATAATTGTTTCTCTCTTTTACCAATGCTGCTTTTGCAATCTGCTTTATGAACTCCTGCCTCCAAAGCCTCCTCGCACTGGAGGACTTCATTGGAGATATAGTTCTGGAGCATGTTTTGAGAAGCATCAAAGCAAAACAACCAGATTTAAGAACAGCACATACCCCCAAAGCTGCCTGACTTTGTAATAATTAACAATTGTCCATTGTGCACTTTAACGTTTTAACAAATTTCTGAATTGTAATGATTGCCTTTAACATGCATTACATGCAATACACACTTCAAGTGCATGCACTGTGCACTTTATTCTCTTTAGTTGTTGGATTTTATTCTATTGCTCAGTATTGTGCTATTTATCTTACATTACTGTCTGAACCTGATCTTATCCTGGAATGGTTGGAATGAGTGTTTTTGTATTGTGGGCCTCGCAGAAACAAATTCAAATCGACCTGGTCGGCATAGCAATAAAGTATTGAAGTTGAAGTTGTCATTGTGCATGCTGCGCAAAGAGTTCAAGCATCAATCGGCTGTGTGCCTTCTTTCAACTGGATTTTTTTTTTTTTTTTGTGATTCACTTTTTATTGTACGTCCATACCATACCACAAGTCAAAACCAAGCCAAAACCAAACATCTACAAAAAGAAAAAAACAAACAAACACACACAGGGAGTCCAACTGAGACAGTATACATACCTACTCATATACAGACATATGCATACAAATACAGAGTTTGTGTAGGGGTGCGCACATTCTCCTGTCAAGTTTTTTATAGATCACAACCTTTGCGTGGAAAGTGACGTACGCACCTTTCAGGGCCTGTTTTGTGTGTATGCCACATTTATAAATGAGACCCCAGGAGCTTGAACATGGTGGATCGTAACCTTTACCGTGAGACAGAACATTCCTCAACACTTTTGTCAATCTCTCAGGGAATAATGTATGGATTTTTATGTTGACATATGTCTGGTACATCCAGATAGTCTGGGTCTGGGACTGGCCTTGGCAGACATATGCTGAGACATTAGAAAACTCAGACATCAGCCCACAATGCCTCTGTTGAAAAATCCTCCACTGTCATTCTGCTGAAAAGAGCTGTGGAGGAAGACACTCTTGTAAAATGAGCACAAATCCCATGTGGAGGGGGGCGGGGGTTTGAGTCCTTACCCCGCTAACACACAGGCCTGTGTGCTGGCCTCGCACAACCAGTGAGACAGCTGCTGTTTTGTCAGAGGTTTCCCCTGGGAGCGCTCTCTATAATGCACAAACAGCTGTCGGGTCTGCATGGGGGCATGTGTGCCACATAATGAGACAATGTGCCGGCTGAACAGAGAGGCTGAGACTCTTCCTCCGTCTCATCAGCTCTAGTATGTGTTGTACATCTTTGTAGGATGCAACCACATCCAACCTGTCCCACAGCAGCCTGAGAGTAGGTCCTGTAACTGCAGATCGTGTGACACAGCCATAAGTTGTGAAACACACGTGCAGCATGTCTGCTCTAACATGCGTGTTGGAAATGAGAACTTTGATTTTCTGTACGCACTTGTAGCCAGTGTGTCCCCACATGTGAGACCACAGCAGAAGACTGCTGCTTTCAGCAGTCAGGCACATACTGCACTGGTAACTGTGCAACAAGCAGTGTCAAGCATGTTATTTTTAAAAAGTAATCAATCATTAATCAAATTCAGTATTGTATATTATATTATCGGCTGTTGTTGTTACATTACGTCCATAGACTGTATACGTCTAACAGTGTGGCTCAGGTTACAGGTTAGAGTGGTGGGGGGTATGACATCATCATTTCATAAAAGATCCGTTTTGGGTGTCTACACCAGAACAAGATTGAAGAAGAACAACCCACTCTGGGACCCGTTCCATTGAAGATTCACCTGAATTATCAAATCACTGACACAAAAAATCTAATTCTTTACCTTCTGACAAACACTGTGGAAAAAAAAGAAAAAAGAAAATAGCAATTTGCATATTTTTAAATCATATCAGATATATCCAGCATTTTTTAAATGTATTGTTCACAATTTATGTGTTAAAATTTTATGTTTTACACAAAAGATTTTTTAAAAGAAAAAGTACAACACTGATGATATAGAGGTCTCAATAAGTGTTTGTATCAAATACGATACACTAGGTGTTACAGGGAAAATTAATCCTTGTCATGTTACTGGGAACCATAGTCCGCCGGAAGAAAAACTGCGGGGTGACAATAGCGTGCAAGCCTAGCAAACATGCTATCAAAAAAGAGAACGGTTGACAGGGAATATAGGGTATTTCAAGAAAGATGGAAGGAGCAGTATTTATTCTTGGAGGCACATGTTAAACCTGTATGCCTTATTTTCTCACAACAAGTGGCAGTAGCAAAGGAATACAACCTGAAATGATACTATGTCTAAAAACTCTACCCATGGATCACGACAGGACAAGAACATGTGGCTCCTGTGGTTTAGAGAGGGTGAGCTCAGAAACACAAATGGATTGACATTGAAAGCCTTCCCAAACTGGACAAACGCGTGTTGGATACATGGAATTCATGAAAAAGTATGCATTCGGAGTCCCGTCGATCTTTGGATCCACATACTTGTGTAAACGGGTTTTTTCCACCAGAAACTATATCAAAAGTAAACATTGTGCCTCACAGATGAGAGCTTGCAATCCTGCGTGAAAGTCCAAGTGACGTCTTACAACCCTGTTATAGATACACTGTGCAGTGAAGTTCAGGGGCAGAAATCACACTAACCAGGTGAGATAAATAATTTTATTAAAGCTGCTTGCAGCAGTGGTTGGGGTCAGGCAATCTTGGACAAATTTAGGCAATTCTGAGTAACAAGAGACAAAAAAGGAAGACAACAAGAACATCCAGATTACAATGTTCATTTCCTGAGGTTTGAACTCACAACCTCTGACACCAAAACCATCGCCTAACGTGTTCAGGTAATTGGCTTGAGAAGGTGTGTGGCTTCACAAATGGACTAACCCAATTGCCAGGGTGACAGCAGCTGTCAAGGCAGATTTCAAAAATTGTCAAAATGTCAAAAATTCTGTTATCAAGACAAAAATCTGATAATACATATATTGCATCTTGACAGCATGGAGATGTTGGTGATTTGTTTTTAACAAAGTGTTTTGCTTCATCAAAGAAAATCTGATGTTTAAAAAAGCCATAATAAGATATTGAAAATATATATTTCTGTATCGGACCCTGAACCTGTACTTGTGTTTCATATTCAGGTTGACGGTTGGCTGCCGTACGCCACCTGAGGAAATTAAAGAATGATGGCACACGGAAATAGACATTAATCAAAGTAACATATAAACTGGGATTTTTTTGTTTGCCAGTATTAATGAAAGGGAATATAGTGCAGCTGATTTTACAATGTTGGTGCAGGCAGATTTCTTTTAAATTAAAAAAACAAATCCTCAAATAAAGGAACAACTCAAATAGGCCTGCACTGTATATTTTAGTTGAAAAGAAAATTATAATTGCCAGTGCTTTTTTTCTTACAGAGTTCAAAAGAATATTTAAGTATATGTTTGGGCTTTTTGCCTTTATTTGATAGTATAGTTGAGAGAGACAGGAAATGGGGAGGCAGAGAGAGGGGGAATGACATGCCTCTGCATATGGGGCGCCTGCTGTACCCACTGAGCCACCAGACGCCCCATTTTCTGTTTGTAGTTTATTGATTTCATAAAAGTAACACACTATAGTTCTCAGATATAAAGCATAAGTTTAAAGAAACTATATATGTAGTGTCATCTTCAGTTTAGTGGTCAAGTAGGTTATGTGGCTCAGAGTGGGCTGTTTTAATGCTAAAGGTCGCCGACCCCTGAAATAAACAGATGCATTGATGGGTTTTCATGCCATATAATCTGGATGCAAGCAAACTCTTCAAATAGTAACCCCCGAAATCATCGCAGCCTACTTCATAAATGTAATCACAGAATTTGGGGTGTGTCCAAAGATAATCCAATCAGATTTGGGAACTGAAAATATTAACTGGCTGCAACAGTTCTTCCAAGAAGATGAGACTGGCATTGTGCATGGGCCGTGTGTGTTCCAAGGACGCAGTACTGCAAACCAGCGGATAAAAAGGTGGAGGGGGATCACAGGAGACAGAACATGGACTATTCATCACTTAAATGTTTCAACGTATCAGTGTATTACTCATCGTATATAACCTCATTTAATATGTTACAATTTATAGTGTTATAAAGTTAATTAAAAATGTAACTACAGAGTCTCTCCACACTGTGACTGTCTTTCCCTCAGTCCCATTTAAATTCTGCATCATATCTGTCCTTGACCTCTTGACCTTTTCCATTAAGGCTGAGTTTACTCTCCCATTGTAATAGAACATTTTGAATAAGTAACAATAGCATCTTAGGAGGACTCTGCAGTATTTAAATCTGTTTGTGTCTGGCTGTTGCTTCCCCCTCCTTCAGGTTTTTTCTGTTATGTAAGCTATTTCTTTTGAACAACCCTGTTTGAATTTGGATTACAGCACCAATCTCTCTCAGTCACTGTTGTTGTGACTTCTTTCAACATAATGCTGTCACAGTGTGGGCATAGTCACAGTTCAGCTTCATATTGTGTCTGAGGGTCTCTGCTCTCATGACAACTGGAATGACTTGTCACTTCTTTTCTTTTTTTTTTAAATATTGTTATCATTTTTATTTTAAAATAAATATTGTATGCTCACACAAAGTTAATATGGTGACCTTTAACTGCACCACAAAGAAAGAGTAGGTTACGCGAGTAACGAGTTATGTGAGGGATAATATATGATACAGACTACTAATGAGCCCAGACTTAGTAAGAATATAAAGTATCCAGATCTTTATATGTCTAGTTCTGCCCCTTAGGTGCTGTTTAGATTAAACTGACGCAGAGACTTCTTACTAAGAGGACTTTTTTTTCAAACACCCCATGGCCTCAGTTTGTAACACATGTAAGAAAAAACTCAGGTTAACGAGTTAATCGTATGGTGCTTTGATCATCTCAAATAATCCATCCAAAATAATGATTTTGTTTAAAATTTCCATTGATAAATATGTTTAGCTTTTTTTTGTTTTTTTTAACTATCCTTTACTCAATACCAAGGATGGAAGTCAATGTACTATGCTTCTATGTAATCACTTAGTTTACCTGCATGTACTTACATTGACCTGTAGGTGGCAGTAAGCATGAAGAAGTGGGTTCCTGGACCCATTTCATACTAGTTAGCACAGTCTTACTTAGTAACTGAGTTTGCAATCTGTAGTTCAGTTTATTGGTTCATGAGAACCCATCACCATCCATTGGAGGTGTACTAGTGCACTAGTCTGATCTTTCATTATATTTAAACTGTATAATCTACCCTACTAAAGCAGCAAATAAGTATTAAAATACTCATGGCCTTTACTTTAATTGTACATAATGAATGCAAGCATATAGACAACAGAGATGCAAATTTAAAAGACAGTAAAAAATGTATAGAGCCCTCAAGGTAAATCAACACTTTCATCTTTAGAGGGTGGGAAAAGGAAATCCTGTCAGACCTACACTTCCTGCTGACCTTGCATCCCTTGTAGACTGATCCAACATCTGTTTCTGCATCAGAGCTCCACACTTCTGCACCTGAAGGTCTTTTGATGAATAATTGAATCACTGTAGAGTATTGGCTGCCTAATGGTTGCTGATCCAGGCTCTCCTTGAAATCATTGGCACAATTGAAAGCAGCAGCCATGTTATGATGCATAACAAGTGAAACTCACAGTACATGAATGAGAAATATGACCTCTCGCCTGAAAGGACATTATAGTCAGCAAAATTTTTTTTTTAAATCCCAGTAATTCATTTAATCTAGCTGTACCTGATAAAATGGGTATATAAAAAAAAACATTTTACAGGTTACTCCCCCATGAGGATACACAATACAACACCTTCTGACCCTTCAATCAAACCACCAAGACCCAGCATGAGAGGAGACAAGGAAAACACAGTTGACAATGTGACACAGTTACCACCACATATATTATATAAGTCCAAACACAAATCTCAAACAAAAATGTCCTTTTCAGGTGTAACCACACAGCAGACTGAATATCCTACACAACAAAAGCAGTTCAATTTAGACAACAGAAAGTTCAGTTCAATTAAGTCAGTGAAAAACCCTCCATGTGACCCCTTCTCACTCAACAAACCGTCTTCAGGTCAGGTAACTTCCCCACCCCAATTTCCGTAGTTACATTGAAGGGACCGGCTGCTTCTGCTGAAATGTCTTATGATCCTGATGTAGCTTCAATAATCCTGTGTGGGTCCAAGTTTATAATCCAACTTGACCGAGGACTGTGTTCAAAAACCAGGGATAGGCTCAGTGCTGAGGAGATGAATATATGGTGAGGCAGACATTGACGCTGCTGAATAAACAGCAGAATCACAGGGAAAATGTTTTCTTTATTCATTATTTTCCCAGGGTTCTGAACAGTCATAAGGGGGAGCATAGCATAGGGAGCTATAGCATCGCGAGTGAGATTAGCTAGTTTCTGGACGTTGTAATGAACATAGTTAATTCTATCCACATTTTTGTTGGTAGTTATCCAGGGAGAATTGACTCAAACCCATTGCCAATTGGGCTTGCCAGCTTATATTCATCAGGCACACCTCTTGGGATACCTATAGCGTCGAAGTACGTGGGGGTGTTCTTGGTTAGATCAAAGTCATCAGAGGTGAGTGTTCTCACACAACGGCGATTGGCTGCTTTAGGTTTGAGTGCTTGTCTCTGGTCAACTAGGGTGATTGGAAAGGCTAGTCTCACCAGAGTGCAAGTTCCAGACCAACCACTGGGCAGAACATTATGCAAAATTCTACCTCCACAATACCAGAACAAGTCAGCGCGAGCAACTTTCAAAGTTCCCATGTCAGCTCTAGTGGTCACATTAAGGGTGATGTTACACCAGTCATAGGGAACCTGAGTATCCGACAATGGTGAGAGTCTGTGTGGTCAGGGGTTGTGGGGTGTTGATGCTTGAAACTGCAGCTCCAGTGTCAACCATCAAGTCATACTTCTCATCATTTATCTTGCAAGTCACCATTGGCTCTGTTCCAGGTGGGATCAGCAGACTTGCACTGTACTCAGGAGCTAGTCAGTATTCAGGGTGATATTCACCTTGGTCACAGACTGAGAGTGGCATCTGACGTGGGCCTCCTCTTCCTCCTCTGGGAGTTGTAGTAGTCTGGGCAGTCTCTGATCCAGTGGTCGTATCCTCCACAGCCATGACACGATCCATATGAACGTGGAGATCTTTGACCTCGATAGGCTCCTTTTCTTCCTCTCAGCATCCATTTTCCTTGAGGCCCATAGGTTTGTGGGGGAGGGTTTGGTTGGCCATAGGGTGGAGCTGCTGGTGCTGTTCCACTCTGCTGAGCTGACAGAGCGGTTTGGACTGCTTCATTTAGAGCTTGGACTGCTTCATTTAGAGTCTGGACTGCTTCATTTAGAGCTTGGACTTCTTCTTTTAGAGTCTGGAGCTCTTCTTGGCCGGGTGCAGGGGCATTAGCGATCATCTGTTTAGCTTTTGTCTTGTCTTTGAGTTGTGCATTCTTTTCAGTTAGTAGCTGCATGAGGAGTGTTTTGGTCAGGCGCTCCACTTCGTCTTTTTCCTCAGCTTTCTTGGCGTTATGGCGTCTGCACCAGTGTGTGATGTGCTCTCTCCATTCTTTGTCTGGCTTTGATGCCAGTCCCACCTCTTCTTCCAGTTTCTCTTGCACTGATGTTGGCAAACCTCTCTGACACTGGTCACGCCAGAGGATGTTTATCGGATCTGTTGCGTCGTGTCTTGTTCCAGTGTATTCTTCCCAAACTCTTTCTGCTCTCTTGAGATATTCATGGACAGCTTCCCCTTCTTTCAGCTGGAGTGACTTCACTGAGTGCAGATCTCTTGGTGTCGGGTATCTGTCTCTCAGCACTCTCCACAGCATATTCCGATGGGTGTCGAAGGGTGCGTCGTTGGGGAAGGAGGTCAGTGCTCCTGCTCGTTCCAGGAGGCAGTCTGCTTCTCCACTTCCTTCAGTTTTGGCCAGCAATGCTCTGATGTCTCCAAGACACAGGTGTTCTCCTGCTGTGAGGCTCTCCATTGCAGCTATCCAGGGGCTTGCTCCTTTTGTCAGTGGTGGCAGCTTGTCCAGCAGGCCATCCATGTCTCTGTGTCGGAAAGGGACGTACACAGCTTCCCCACTTCCGGCCAGTCTGAGAGGATATTTTCCTGGTTCAGAGGTCATGGTCATGCATTTGTCTTTTCTTGGTCTGAAGTTGTATCTAGGCTGGGTCGGTGTTTTAGTGAGCATGTGGCCCGTGATAACTCCTGTTAAGGTCCCTTGTACTATGTCAGTCTCGTCCAGAATCCATTCATCAGAGTCAGAGTCAAATCCTTCCTCTTCAGTCAGTGGAACACCTGTTGCTTCATCGATTGCTGTCGGAGGTCTGGGGGTTGAGGTGCTTCTTTGATATACAATCCTCTTCATTGTTGTGCCACTGTGAGATTGTCTTTCTTGATCTATCCACCATTTCCATTCCTTTTCCACTTCCTTCCTGATGTCAGCTTCATTCTTTCCTCCCTTTCTTCCAGCCTTCTCCATTTTCTTGATGATCCATTCCTTCAGTTTTCCTTGGTTGCGTGGGCTGAGGCCTGCTGTGTTTGCCATGTCAATTCTGATCAGTTATTGGTAGGTCTGTATGTGGAGGAGAAGGGTGAGTAGGAGTATTGTCAATATAATCACAATTTGGGCAGAGATGGTTAATTCCAGGTGTTCCAATATCCTCTTCTAGGTAAGTGTGCTGCAGTTGTGGTGTTACTCAGTGAGTTTTAGTCAGTGGATAATTCTGAGTAGTTATTCAGTTCAGTTTCATCGAATTGTAATGTTGGTTCTTCAATTGTCTTCAGTGTTAATATGCACAGTATTCAACTCCTCAAAACACCTCTTTTTCTAGTTTATTTACTTATTTATTATAATGTATTTAATTTATTTATTATTATTATTTATTATTAATTATTTGTGTTTATTTCTTAATACTGCAGTAGTTATTAATTAATTAATTAACCAATTAACAAAT
>OMNW01015739.1:0-11812 GCA_900303245.1 Selene dorsalis
TAGTGTGTAGCTAGACTATTTGACTTTTTCCCATATTGGCATCTTTCTCATGACCACTCTGAAACTTGGAGAAAAGCATAAAAACAGCCTCTAGAAGCCATTACAATGAAAATATGGTGGGGACCGGCCTAAATGTCCTCACTTTACAAAATGGTCCTCACTCCAAAGGTTTAAAATTCACACCTGTCCTCACAATGATAGGAGTACAAACACACACACACACACACAGGTACAACTGTACAGTGCCACAGCCAATGTGCTTTGGCTCAGCTGATCAGCGCTCAGATAGAGTTCAGATCTTCACATTTTGAACTCTTTTTATACAAAGAGCAGCCAAACACCAGGCCAAAAAGAGAGGAACAGCAGAGCTACTCTGACAGCTCGGCTCAGCTGCAGGTGAGTTACAGGTAAGCTGGCTGGAGAACGGTGACGCACATGTAGACGTCCATGTAAGTTTGTTGTCTGACCTTCCTTCACGGGGACTGCGCTGCATAACTGGCACATACCCAAGGCTAAGTATTCCCACGTCATTTTTTACTGCAAAATATGACTGAAGGCACGCATGGAACTCTGCATGTGTTGACGTGCCCCATGAGTTGACGACATAAGGAGCTAATTTTTAAAAAATTAACCAATAGTATTAATTGGTCAAAGTTCTTGTTATCAGTTCATCGTGTGCATCCCTAAACGACACATTGGCTCGTGTGGGTCTTGTGCGTCTGCCCCCGTCTGTCTGTGCATCTGCTCTGTCTGAAGCAGTGGGAGCAATAATCACGTAGAGGCGGTGCGCCACTGCTTAATATACATGGCAGAAGCCCTCAATTATCTTTATTTTTTTATTTTACTTGTCACTTTCATGTAGTGGACAGGACGCGCTGGTGTCATGTGACTGCACAGCCAGTAGTGTGTTTTTCAGGGGATGGTGTATATAGATATGATTTGTAAAAAAAAAAACATGAAAATTTGGTCATACTGCCCAGCCCTTACCTCACAAATTCATACACCCATTTTTTTTACTTGTTTATTAGGATCAAATTAAGTTATAATATTTTATTACAAAAACGATCAAAGGTCAACTTCACTGTGTCATCATAATGTTGTGCAAAAACACCTCTGGCTGTTACTCAACACTGTCACTCAGGGAGGTGAGGTTGGTAGAGGCATACAAACGCAAGGTGATAATTCTAGTTATTATACTTCTATAAGGTTAAATTATTAATTAATCTGCAACCTATGCTGTGGAAATTAATCATTTCAGGCACAGTAGATCCTTTTGATTCTTAATTAATGAAGTTTCTAACTTACTTTGTAAAGGTCATGTTTACATATTTCCAGAGGGATAGAGCTTTCAAATAAAGCTTCACTCCACATTTCTCTGCAGTTTATTCTGTTCCATCTTCTCCCCCGGTTGAGAATGAAGGCATTTCTGTCATTCAGAAGCGAATACCACCCCTATGTCACCTCGTCGCACCTCTACGGTTATAAATCAAACATGACGCTCTTTAAATAGGGAAATTAATTATTTACACTTCAAGCCAAAATACCTTGAAGAGGAAGGGAAAAATACCGACACATAATAAGTCATTTTAAGGCCTGAGAGGCTGGCCACTCTATTACCATAGTCTAGATTTACAATGCTCTCATAAGAGTACAGCCACCGATGGAGATACTTTGGTCAGGCACTGTTTTGCACCCTGTGCTATTGCCCCTTTCCTCAAATGAAAAAAGTGGCTGTCAGACTCAGTGATTGAGATAATTTGGCTGTTTATGCTGCTGGCCTCTTGCTGATACCTGTTCTCTTGAATAGAAAATGTTGTAAATGTAACACTTTTCTGTCCAACATCATGATGCTGAGATGTTGAACAACATTTTAGCTGGCAAGAAACTACATGTTACCTAGCAACAACGATGGAGGAGACCTGTGAAGAATACACTGCAATGACTAAACTATTTCCACTAATGGCATTTACAAAGGTGTTTCAGTGTGAAATCCAAACTTTTTTTCAGCTTTTTCATTACTTGTCACTGTGGGAGTGGCAGCCTTAGTGAGTGGCAACATTGCTGACTTTGCTTGAGTTGTCATCGTAGGTCTACTCACGGTGCAACCGCTGGCAGTGGCACGCGGGGGAGTGGTGGAGGTTTGCGGTGATGTAGCCGTCGTGCTACTGCAAAACATGGAAATTGGCAAGTGCTCACTACGTCGGTGCATTCTTGATTGGTGGCCACTGGACTCCATGTGGGACCTGACAGCATTCGCCCCCAACCAGGTGATATTTATTGTCTTTTTACAGACATGGCAATAAGCCTCTTGGCTGTTACCAACTGCTGGCCTAAGCCAGTCTTTCAATCTCGCATCCTCTAACCAGATGTCCGAAAACTTACATTTCCCCATGATGACTTTGTTTTGGCAGCAATCCGCAACAGAGCTACTGTGTAGACTGAGGACTGAGGCATGAATTGTTTGTTTTGTTTTGTTTTTCTCCCTGAGGCATGAATTGTTTTACCACGGGCGCACACTGACTGATGTCACATCATTGATATCAGTCAGGTCCTACTCACACATATAATTTATATAATAAATAAAATCACAGGGTTTTTAGGAGATAGGCCTGCACTTAACACAAATGGAAAAAAAAAAATCATAGTTGGATAGTGGTATGAAAATTTAATACCTCCTCAGATGACATTTATTACTTTTTAATACATTTTAATGGCCTTAATTTTGGTAAATTTCATTTACTACCTTTTAATACCTTTTACAGCCCCCCGGACACCCTGCTACATGACTCCCGTACACTGGGCAGTTGGAGCGGATCGGGGGTCCGACCGCGTTCACATAACAAATGGACCACACCAGGGGTGGTCTCGGTGCAGCATCTGAGCGGCTGTTATGTTCATATTGACCCAAACACACCACACCCAGGCCCAGAGTTCAACTGGGCCGACCTAAATACTGCCTGTGTGAATGGAAGACACTTCACATCCCTGATCATAAGGCTTATACCAAGTGGGTTCACGCGTGCACTCGTGAATTTCCAAGAAAAATGATTTTGTAGTCATGTGTCACTAGTATTCTTGACCTCTTTACTTTTCCGATACAATAGTCCAAGTCATTTGTGATTGTAAAATCCAACACGCTGTTGGTAAAATCTACATAGACCTAATACTGTGGGTGGGTGTGTGTGTGCGCGCACGCATCATATCTACTGTAGTAACGTGTGTTTAGGGTCCATCATTAAATATTGCATTAGGGCCCATGATTTGGTTGCTACTCTGCTGACCAAGAGTAAAAAGAATAGAACTTCATTAAGTGTTATATCATCAATAGCTCTCAATGGTGGTGCTCATTTCAACTTGTCAGGAGTTTAAACACTGATTTGTGAATGCTGTGTGATGGTTCAACAGTCTTGTTTATTCACAGCTGTTCTACATCTTGTTCATCTGTCCTGAGAGCCAACACGGTGTCCTCGTTCACAATGGACCAACTGTTCATGGATACCACAAAATGGCACAAGCGGCTGATCCTTTCATCCTGTTATCACTTACAGATGCTGTTCAGTCTGTTTCTCATCTCCCTGAGTTGACTGCAGTTGATCAGCAAATGCCACAAGTTATTAAAAAAAAAAAAAGTTCATAACTGCTTGTTGTCAGACACATTTTTTGTTGTGATGACTGACAGACAACAGTAACGCACTGAATCACACTGCCCCGTGACATCTCGTGCAAACAGCTGAGTAACTGGTATTTACTAAATGTCTCTCAAGCATCGTCATGTGACCTCAAATCCATCTAACTGTGAAAAGGATGTGCACTGTGAGACAACTATTCTGCAGAGCTTCCCTTCAGCAGTACTCTTTACATCCACAGGTTATACACCCCTCGTGTCAATTTAAGATGCTTTCAACTTTGATTATATATTTTTTAGAATAACTAGGCCAAGGTTGTAAAGCTGTCACTACAATGTTTAAGCCATCTCAAGATAACAGTGCCTTGTATGTGTTACAAGGCACCTGCTTTTAGTGCAGTTTTCATTCTCAGTGTTCATGAACAAACCTCTCACTTGTGCCTCCCTGTTTTTGATGCCTGCACTTGCTCGGTCAGGTTTGGTATTTGTCCCTGTGCACAGACAGTCTCATTTAATTTGACATCGTTTACACCTTGTCCTGAAATTAGAAATAGAATTCTGTAATAATATCTGAGGTTTTTTTGCCACTTGTCAGCAAGCAGTGGCTTTGTTTACAAATCCAGGAGTAACTTTACCAGGGCTTCTGCGATTGGTTGCCTTAATCATTGATGTTGCTGCTGAAAATGCTTCACCATCAATATTTTTAAGTGATACACTGTTTCCCATAAAAGGGATTTTTCTTTGTAGTGGCCAGGCGCAAATAAATCAACACTGACCACCACCTATTTATTTTCAGTTTTATCATCAGCACTGTTTTTTGCACTGTGCCTGGGGCGGAGCTGCAGTCGCTACAAGTAGTACACAGAGCAACCCAGACACAGATCCAGGAAGTAAAGATAAATTAAAGATTACTTGAGTTGACAATCTATTAATGTTTCGTCACTGAAAGTGAAATGGAAAGTAAAAGGCCAATGAGTGTTTTATCCACCTGTTCTACAAGCATGAAGAAAAGAGATATCTTCACTGTCGTGGTCCACATGTTTTAGATTTCGATCCTAGCTTTGACAAACCCATGGTATAGCTGCAGGGAGGACAGAGGACAGAAGGAAGGACTGATACTGAATGATATCTGTGCGAGTCTGTCTGAACTTCACTCAGATTTTTGATGTTAGATATATTATTTATTTCACTGACATTTTTGATTTGTAGTTTTCCAGTTGGATATTGAGTTTAAAGTGACTAAGTTTGGTGTTGTGAGCATACTGTTCCTGCTCTAGAAACAGTATTTAGCTGTGCTGAAAATAGAACTAAACAGTCCCTAATCCTTTTCAGAAATCATTTTTTGAAGACATTCGTTTAGGAATAAAAAAGCCAGTAATGTTATGAAATGGACCAATAAAGATATAGATAAGATAAAGATAATTAATTATCTTTAAAGCTAATTAGATTTAACTAATTATGTTATTCTGGGTTTTTTCATGGCACACAGATAATCATTCCTAAAAATGTGAAGAACTACTTCAGTCACAAGTGTTTGTAACCTTGAGGCACATTTAAGTCCAAAATTCACCGTCTGCAGCTCTGCTTTGGTCTCCACCCAGCAGCTGCACACCTACACAATTGTTTTCACATTTTCATTTAAATAATGATCATAGCTACTTTAAATCAGCCATTATCATAAAATAATGTTATTAAATCTCCAACAAAATGTCCAAATGGATAACACAGATGCACTGTCAGCACAGCACAGATTCAGAATATGCTGAAAACCCACTGATCATCAGACAGAACCAGTTTTTTTATTAAGCTCTTATATACTATGATCAACAGCTTTAAAAATGACTGATGACTAATCTTTGTTTTGCAGTGTTAAGACTGTACGATAATGAATAGTCTCGCTCAGCAGACTTTTCTCCAGAGAAGAAAGGTCTGGCTAGACTGACTCTGATTCTGAGATCAGAGGGAAAAAAGCTAACGGAGCTGGTACACATGGTATCGGATGGACTACCTGGACTCCATTACTCGCTGACACCGATATGGGCATTTTCAGCAGGTTTTTGCTTGTGTCATAAAAATATCCTGTTTCGGCCATGTTGTTTCAGTGTTAACAGTCTTTTGGCCGAAAACTGAAAATGCATTTTTTGGCCATATTTGGTCAAAAATTTTCGATGGCCAAATTTTCGGTGCATCTCTAATGCATAATCATTTACTAATTTATGTTAAACAGAAACACTCATTTTTCAAATTAAGCAGGAACCACAACTGGCGACACAAAGTGTGCAAAAAAAGAAGAAGAAGAAGAACAACAACAACAACAACAAGCATCTTAAAACAGCTGCATAAAACAAACAAATCATGCACACCAGACAAGACATGCAACATTTTGCCCATGCACACAACTGGTCTTTTGTTCCCTTCAACCATAATGTTGACAAAATATACGAAAGGAATCCTTTGCAAATTCTTGGTCGTCACTCACAGAAGTGACGTATTCACCAACTCAAATCTACACATCCACACCATAATAAGCCATCTCACTTTCACAAGCTGATTTTGTAAAAAATAAATAAATATGACAGAATAAAAGAGGATGAATTTGGCATTTCATTCTGTAGAAATGAGGTTAGTTATGTTTCAAGTTATTTGTGCAGGGAGAGAGTGCGGAAAGAGATTAGACATGTGAGTCACTAGCTCAGAAAGATCAAAACGCTTGTTGACAGCAGGGAGCAACCGCCTGAAGAAGATAAGTCCCTCTTCTAAAATTACATTTTCTTGGCAGGTTTAGGCATCAGGTTACAATATTCCACATTTGCACCATGTTTCAGTGTTCCTCATCCTTGTTATCGGTGTAAGAGGAAGTTCAAACCATTAGTGAACAGCAGCTATTTCCATTAATAACCATGTTAACTCCACAATACTGCACCAAACTCACACATCAAACCGGAGAGGAGCTGTGACATGAACATGAGCAGCACAGGAATCCTGTCTCACGCCGTGTGTGTCCATGGCAGCGCTGACTGGGAAGCCTGAAAGATCTCCTGTGGCCTCAGCAGGTGTTTCACACTTTCAAGTACAGAAACCTCCATAAAAAGAACACAACCATGGTTATGGTCCTACTGCAATGCTCTCTCTTTGACTATAACAAAAACGTATGCATGCTAATGTTTGGTACAGGTCATATAGTCTAGTGCTTTGTATCATTACTATTATGCAGTATTATTCTTCCATTGGTTATACCGCTTATCCATGCAGGGTTGCAAGGAGGAGCTGGAGCCAATTCAAGCTGACACAGGGTACACACTGGACACATCGCCAGTTCATCACCTGACAGACGTATAGAGACAGACAAACAAGCTCACAGTCATGCCTACGGGCACTTTAGAGTCACCCGTGTGAGGAAGGGTGAACAAATGCAAACACACAGAAAGGCCCCTAGCTTGGGAATTGAACCCCCGAACCTTCTCGCTGTGAAGCTAAGCACTGTGCTAACAGCCGATGCAGTATAATTATTTTTGGATCGAGAGAGCAGATTTGGAATGCGTTTCATGATTTAAAACCTTCAACTTTTCTACTGCAGACAGGAAAGTATTTAATCGAAGGGAAGGTGAAACTTCAAAAGAATTTTTTCATGACAAAAGAATTTTTTTTTAACATACCTTTTTCAACTGTGTTTCTGATGGAAAAATAAATGTGTTTGCCTTGTGAAGTCTTACCACGCTGAACCTTCAAAACACACACACACACAATATAAAGACAAGGAAAGCCTAACTACTTTGAAATACATTTTGTGAAATGGTATTGTTTTAGCTGTAACACTGTTATTGCATCAAAGCCCTTTTTAGTCCTTCTGAAACTATAAACACATCACTGTCTCATGCAGTGATTTGACTTTGCATTTGGTTTGACATTTAATGACTCTATGAAGCATTCATCACTGTTGCCAGAGGAAATATCTTCTCTGCTGCTTCTTTGTATTCTAAAGTCTTAAAAAGTTAAAATATAAGTTCCCCTGGGTTTACTACAACAGCTAAGTCAGTGTTTGGTATTTCTACTACCTACTTGTTTGTTTTTCAAAAAGTAACTGTCTTCTGTAGGATAATTTGACATAGCTTTTTAGTGTTGATCTTTAATCACATAAAAACAACAAAAAAGTCCCTCTTCCAAAAAAACACTGTCAAAACAACTGCAATGCATTTTGAAAAAATGACATACCTGCCTTTGCAACACCTCATTTTGTTGCTTTTGTCCTTCTAATTTGTCTCACTATACCTAAAAAAAATAACCTTGAATCTGGCTCCAGATTTAGCAAAATATTTTATCCCCAAGCAAAGTCAAGTCAATCCACATTACATGACATGTCATCATTAGTTACTGGGCCTCTTCTGAAGTGTCATCCTTTAACTGAGACGCTTAGATGAATAGTTAAGTTTTATTTTTAAATGAAGCCATTATTATGTTTGCATTTGTCCAGCTACACTGAGCTATACAGTGACAAGAATAGACAATGGCACACTGCTTCCAACAAAACAATTATGATAATAACGACAGTAGAAAGCATACAACTTCTCCTTGAATATCGGGCCCTTCCTTTTCAGATATTTTGCAACTTGGGTTTTTATGTTTGTTTGCTGAAACAAGCCAGTGTTGGTGTGCTTTCAGAATCAGACCAACTATAACCTATAGGTGTAATGTTGTTCATTCTTAGGCCTAATGCTAGTCTTTAGTTCAAATGACTCTACTTTTCTGAAAGGGTAAAAGGACCTCTATTCCAATTTTTGAATGGGTGCTACTAAATGAAAAAAGTGAGGAAGACTGTCTCACTACAGTTTTATATGAAATAGCAGGAACTGCTCAAACTGCAAGACAGCACATCAAAATGTATGACATCCATCTTGTCTGCTCTGACAAACACACTGTTGATTGTTCAGGCAAATAATCGAGTATTGTCATATCTGTCAGACTGAATGTAAAATGATAGCCAATCTTCTGAACATTTAGTCTCTATTCTAAACTCGCTCACAGACAGCTAGTTCATGGATGAAAAGGGCCTTAATTCCTACAATGTCTGTCTCCTATAGGGTTGAATCAATGCACATACAACTTGTGCGAGATTTTTCTTTGAAAGAGTTTTCTTTAAAATGATTAAATGTGGACCAAAAAAATATTTGAAAACTGCTTTGCATAGCTAGAGCCCATCTTCAGACATCAAGAGAGACACACCAAATCAAAGCAGATACTTCTTAACATAGAGAGCCTTAGAAATTTCCTATGCTGCAATTTATTTCTGATGAAAATAACAATGAAAACAAAAAATAATCATGATACAAAAAGACTGCAGATAAAAATCTGTCAATCTTGGTGACTGGTCATCTTTGTTTTGTTAATCACTGTGTTCCAATCTTCTGAACAAACAAAGACAAAATACAAATACTAAATGTTGTATGGGACCTTTTGCATCTTTCTTACTTAGATAAATCAATATGAAATTGCAATAGCAATCCCCCCTTAGTTTGGGTCCCGCATTGGGTCTATGTAAATCCGTATTCACATTTATACTTAGGTTTTTGGCCTTTGAGTCTGATTGCCTGTCCAGCAAAGGGGTGTTTGAATTGATAAGAAATGTAATTTGATAATGTACAAAATTCATCACGCTGCTAAGAGCCTTTATTCTGTCTCCTTAGACAGACTCATCTATTATGTAGAGATCCATAAGTCTAAAAGAGAGATAGACAGAGCCAGGGAGAGAAAGAGAGGAAGGCAAAGGGAGGAGGAGGAGGAGGAAGAAGAAATTGAATGAGATAGATCAGGACGAAGATATTTTGTGAAATTTGTGGTAATTAGATGGATTAATGAATCAGAGACAATCCCCAAAATGGAGATTAATTCCTGTGACGTGGCCATCATGTTATGTATTTATCAATGTCAAGTAAGTATTTTATTAATAAGCCATAGATCTGGCCCTGTCCCTGTAGCTAATAAAGGGGTAATATGTCTAATTCACAAAGTAACAGATAATCTGGTGGAAGAAGCAACGGGACTTAATAGAGAAATGAGAGTGAGAGAAAGAGGGACAGAGCAAGAGAGTGAGAGAGAGAGAGAGAGAGAGAGAGAGAGAAGGGGGGTGTGGGGTTGTTAGAATGCAGTCGTTGGTCTTTGACAGGATTTAATTATAATCATCTTTAGCCAATGATTTATGCTATTATGACTTCACACATATGATTTACGATACTAATACGCTAATCTGTGTGTGTGTGTGTGTGTATGTGTGTGTGTGTGTGTGTGTGTGTGTGTGTGTGTGTGTTGTTTGTTTGTGTGCTTGTGTTTGTGTGTGTGTGTGTGTGTGTGTGTGTGTGTGCACTGTAGTCGCCTGCTATCAGGTGCAAGATCTTTTTTGTCCTCGCCCCTCACAGTTTTTGACACACGCTCCAGCAGAAATTTCCACTTGAATGTTAAAAGACAGCTGGATGCTTAAAACTACGGGTGTGATCCAGTGAGCTTACAGTGGCTCTCAAACACAGATGTCACTTTGAAAATGAAAATAACTAAACACAGAACGTTTTCAAGAGCTGTAGTGTCCATGCTTGTTAGAGAATGTAATTTCAAAGGAGGTCAGTCAAAGTGGTTTCCACTACTGCATAGGCATTCACACATGAAATGTCTAGGAGGAGATCACAGTACAGGAAAAACTATATTCTTGACAGGTATTTTTGTAAATAACCTCACTGCAGTATTTGATTGTTTTTGATGGATCTCAATGGATGGCCATGTGATGTCGATATCAGCAAGAAGAGATGAAAATGATAATTAGATTATCAGGGCGTGTTGAGATCAGCAAGTTGTGCTGAAGTAGTTTTATTAACTGAGCAGATGAAGAATGTTTACTGTATATACGCAGCTGCTGCTGACAACAAATGACTGCAGCCTGCGGTGAAAGTACAGCATTAAGCATTTAGTGTGAATGCTGACTTAATGTGACCAGCTGTGGGGATTACTTGGCAGAGACCGGCTGTCGCAGGCTGGTCTGCAAAAAACATTCAATGAAGCTGTTCTCACCTGCTCAAATCAGGTCTAGCCTGAGATGAAAATAAAGAAGAAAGAAAAAAATTATACTCAAACATTAAATTTGTGACCTTGAGTGTCTTTGCTGCACTGTCTGTTACAAAGTGCACAAGCAATACATTTCTGTTGAGTATGCAGTACGCGTGCTGCACAGTGATGACTTACCACCTGTGACTGATGATGGTTATTATGTTTTTAACTCCCTAGGGAATCTCTACATTTCCCATGACCCCCATGAGTCCTGGAAATCCTAATAGTTGACCCTAGTCTGCGGGGAATACTTGTGGGATATAGAGATGACAATACGGGAAAGCACACATACACAAAAATGAAGCGTTTGCTTCTCTTTCCTCGAACCGCAAACCACAAAATCCATTAGGGCAAACGTTTAAACTTCCCAGCAGTCCAGAGCATTCCCAGAAACCCATTATCATTTTTCAAGAACAAAATACAAGAAAAATTAAAATGCCACTGCACATCCTTGAAGCCTTCCACTGTTCTGCTCCTCTCTGCAGTCTGCCCTTCCATCAGCGCTAATTACTGTAAATGAGTTTTAATTGGGAATGCTGAGGCCTGCCTCATGTTGGAGATTTAGAGTCAGTAGGCATGTAATGGCACTCTGTCTTTGTCCGTCATTAATCAAGGTTATGTATGGAGCCGCAGACCGGAGGATCAGAAGAACATGTGTCAATTACCATCAAACAAGGGAGTGGGGTGTTGATGAGGTTTCACAGAGAACATTAGCAGTGCAGGGCAGACACACGTCTGGCATTGATAGAAAAGATACAATCATCGCAGCCGTTCTGTCTCATCTACATCTATAATGTTTTCAGATAACATACTTTTAACCTTTGCAGCTTGTTCAATAAGTCCCAGGGGGGTTTACCACGAAACTCCAGCAGCTACACATTCCCTCCGTTGTTAAAGCAGCATCAGATTAAGACAGCAGCACTCACAGAGATGAACACTGAACAGGACCGACAGCAACAGCATAAGCAATTTAATTTGGATTGGTCTTCTTTAAAGTTTTATGAAAATTCCCCTCCGAAACATAAACGTCTTATAGAAGGTTAATTTGATCTGCAGGGCGAATTGCAAAAGATTTTTTTTTTTTTTTTTCCAAATGAT
>OMNW01015739.1:12652-23367 GCA_900303245.1 Selene dorsalis
AAGCGGGGGGGGTGGTCGGGCCAGAATCAGCCAGATTATCTTTATGTGTGTACCAGGTTTAAGGGGGTAGATTATAGATATGATGAAAACCATTCATCATCAGTGGGCATCCTGATGGCCTTGGGGTTGAGGTACCAGCTTCCTCTCTGATAGAAAGATATTTATCATCAGGAATTAGTGCTTTCAACCATTACTGAGGACAGAGACCACAGATGGTAGTGCTGCTGATCTCACTGAGAATCAACACCCCAGTCTGTCCTGTACAAAATCACTAAATGAAAAACAAGAGTCAAACATCTTGCAAGTCAAAAAGTGCATTAATTATATTGGATCAATAGTTTCTGCTGCCTATGTAATTCTTCAGTTATTTGTTTAGGTAAAGTATCACAACTTGTTGCAGCGATTTAGTTTTAGTGTTTTTCTGCCCTTAAGGGTCAGACATTGCTTAACACAACTTTAAATTTTCTCTTGGTTCAGCAACAACACAGTGGCCTGTAGCACAGTGTTTTTAGGTTAATAATGTAGAATCAGCAAAACACCGATAACAAATGAGGGATTCCTTATGTACCTAATAATCATTACTACAATTATAATTGTACTTATTTGTTAGCTCCTCAAATAAATATGATGTACATGTTGCATAAGCAGCCATGTGCGCTAACTGGATAGGAGACAGTATGCTCCAACACAGAGTTAAATTTTAATCTCCTTTAAGTCTGGCCTTCTAATTTACACTGTCTATTACTATGCCACTAACGACTCTGACCTTCTCCAGTGTTAAACACCAAACCAGCAGAGGAAAAGGAGGTAGAGAGGAAGGCTGGGGGTGTGGATGACATGGTGGCAGAGTGAAACCCTCCTGACAAAAAGGAGGGAGAGAGAAGGACAGGATGACAAAGAGAAGAAGGAGACAAGACTTTTAGAGCTCTGGCATTCACCAAAGTCATAAATCTATGGTTTATGGTGAAATGATGGCAGATAATGTAAGTAAAGGTCAGCACGGCATGTCAGCCAACAATAGATCAAGGAGACTGATGATTGTGGTCACACACTCGTGGAGTTTAATGCTCTACACTCTTTCATACACCTTGTGCCTCTCTTTGCTTGCATTTTTGCTCTTTTTTTTGTCTCCATCTGTGATATATTTTTGAGGTTCCAAATCTCATGTTTTATATTACAGCGACAGCCACCTGTGAAGTACACTGCAGTGATACCAACTGGATAAAGTGTTATTGATAGCCACTAGACACAATGTGTCAACATTGTGTTTCACAGTCAATATCATATCGCCTCGGTGGGAGCCAGGGCATGAAATCTCATAAATTTCTTTTTCAATTGGCTTTTTATTCCTGTAAAGAAAAGTAATGATTGGATAACAATTCAGTAATTACAGGTCTTGACATGTTCATATTTCATCTGCTCTGCCAGACGATGTAAATTGTCACTCCATTGACAGCATAAATTGATTCACGCACTTTTCTGTGACTTTAAAAACACAACACTATTTTATCTGCATATCCTTCAGATGTCACCCCATAATACAAGTCGGCGTGATGTGTCCCAGAAAGTTCTGTTTATAAAATAATAAACACTGTTCAAGAACGATTCTCTGCAATATGCAACACACTGAGGAATTTTGCAAACTGGACATAGGAAATCCTTTTTCCTTATTGAACTTCTACACCATCACACAGACTAACACACTTGGGGAGTAATGGATTATATGTAACAGCATTACGATTACTATTAGGATATTTAAAAAAAAAAAAAAAAGGTAACTATAATCCGATACCGGTATATCGGTAATCAGATTACCGGTATATTTGATAAAAACGCAGATTACTCAAAAGGATTACATTTTTTATATCAACCATAGTAGAGCAGACATATGTCGTGTTCGTAGAGCGACACTTTACGATGCAACACCACAACAAACCAACACATGAAACGACCGCCCGCGTAGCCTCGATCTGTGTGTATTCCAATTTTCACACCGTCTTGTCTTCATTGCAGTTTAGTGTGTCAGATCAAACCATCACCCACTGCTCCGTAGGGAGCCCAGAGCAGCTGGAGACCCAAGGTCACAAGATCATGGGAGCACTACCAGCTAACGTGATAACAGCCGTGTATAAAGTGAGATTTAAATGTAAACAACATCACTTTGCCTCAACATTACTCTGATTTTTTTTTTACTTTCTGTTTGTATTCTTACAGAACGGATGTTTTGTATCATAAAAGGTCGCAGTTTTTTTTTTGTTAGGAAACCACAAAGTAGCACAAATTTGTCTGAAAATGAAAATACTGAAAATATTCAGTATGTCACAGAATGCAAACATTCAGTATCCGTGAAGGGAAAATGTTGGATATATGAATTACAAAGCCAGCCACCCTTTTTCACCATACTTTTGCTTTGGAACAACACTTTACAAAATTAACTTTCAGGTGAGTCTTTTTGAAAAAGTTTTTTCTTATGTACACTGTTATTAAAAAAAAGTCTTCATTCTTCAAACTTTATGTCTTTTAAAAGTGACACATAAAATATATTCATCAATGAAGAAATGTAAGTTCCAGACCTGTGCAGCGTCTCCATCAGTCACATAGACAGTTCCTTGTCAGACTGTTGGAAACAAATCAAATTTTTTTCCTTGGCAGGTAGTGTTTCTCTAGATGAACTTATTAACATGACATTATGTGACACTGGTAATTCTTGGCAGTTTGACAGATGATTCGGTGAAACTTCAAGATGTCATGAGATGACTCATTTTCACAGCAGAGAAACTATATTTTATTTCCTCCGGGGTCGTAAACTACATCAAACAAGCCTTCAGACACTCCTATGCTTAAAGTGGCTTGACTTAACACTTTTATGGATGATGACTTAGTGTGACGAGTTTAGCCTTGCCTTCTCTCCATAGAAGCTGAAGATGTAATTATACTCAATGAGTACATAATTGTTTATTAAACACTATTTGAAATGTTGTTCCAAAATGAGCAATATTCTTCTATAACTGGCCTTACCCTACTGTAGATTACTAGTGCCACTGTGATGAGATAAAATGAAAACAAAGTAAATATGGTTGTCCAGAGGTCCCTGTAGACTGAAAAGGATATTTTTAAAATTAAGACTACTAGCAGGACCCCTCGGGCCTCTGAACAGAGTTTATTTAATGGTGGTTCTGTAGTTTGATATAAAACGGCTTTTTCACCCTCCTCTGGAGCCCCATATGGTTCTGTATTGATCCACAGTTATGCGCCTTTTCTTCCTAAGTAGTAGAGGTCCTAACAGAGAGCACAGTGAGGTGGAGATTGACTGCAGATTTACTATTTGACTGAACATTACCTTATAACACTGGCATAAATCAGGATTAGTACAGTCAAATGAGAATTTTAGCCCCTGCACAAGCAGTCCAAGCAATTCAATATTACCTGAGCAAAGTGCAAGGGGGTAAAACTTCTCTCATTATCCATTGACAGCCCTGTCTTATCATGTATAACCAGACAAACTGCTTGTTGACTCAACCTTGCCTTCCTCAGAGCCAACATTTTGAAGGGAAAATTATCATTTTGATGGGAATGATGTCCCAGTATGCTGCTAAAGCCACTCTGTCGTCTCCAGCTGATAAAAAAAAAAAAAAAAAGACTTTAGAACAGTCAAAAGCCATCTCTCCTGAGATTGAATGGGGATGTGCTGATAAAAAAAAACTTTAAAAAAAACTGAAAAGGGTTCACATTTATGTGTTCAATTATTAAGTTTTGTTTTGTTTTTGAAAACAGCACTTCCAAAGTGCTGATAGAAATTATGGATTTGACCTTAAACTTGAATATCCTTGTTAAAAGGAAAATATTGGTCCTTTAAGAAATTTTCACTGTCTTTACTAAAGTTTTGTTTCCCCATGAATGTTTGTGTGTGTCTGGGTGCGCTTCAGAATTTGCATATCATTACTGAGCCAGGAAATTAACTATCTATCTATCTATCTATCTATCTATCTATCTATCTATCTATCTATCTATCTATCTATCTATCTATCTATCTATCTATCTATCTATCTATCTATCTATCTATCTATCTATCTATCTATCTATCCATCCATCTATCCATCCATCCATCCATCCAACACAGGAGACTAACATCAATGACCTTAGATGGATCGTTTGTGCATATGTCAAAGACCTTCTCTTACGTCCACCTCATTTGCAGTGTTATGGAAGAGCTTGTTATCTTTTTTTTTTTTTTTATTATTCCACCACCTGGACGTCTTACAGTCTGAGCATTTTTACCATGTCACAGTGGATTTTCATTAGTTTTTTCTTTAAAAGTTGCTTAATCAAACTTCTCCTACAGCAGTTAGTGTCAAGTGTACCATAATGATATTTCTAATGTTTGAAATTGTGCTGACATTTCTAAAAACCTGGGAAAGCTAATTAGCCATCATTTCCTCTAATAATGGGCACACAGAATGTTATTGATTAGACTCAAAAGACAGACGGTATATTGATTTTGTTATCTACTGATGGTAAGTGCTTACAATGTTATTTTCTTCTGTCGCCACCAACATGAACATTAGAGACTATCCATTACTTCTCTTCCTCCTTCCTCTCTGCTTTTCTTTATGTCATTCCTTCCATTCTTTTCTTACCCCTCTTTTCTTTCTTTCCTATTGTTCCACTTTGAATATCTCATCCGTTACTGAGCTGGTGGACTGAGATGGAACAAGCTCATATCTCACCGAGTCTCTCTCATACCCTCTGGGTTTCCCTCAGCCTCGCCTGTCTTATTGTGCTGCTCTGGTTACTTCAGCCTTATATGAGGGTTTCGTCTATATGTGCACAACTGCGCACACTTGTAGCCAGTACATCGCATGTCCATGCACTATGTAGGTGTCATTCCTGTGTGCCATTGTATGAGCAGTTGAATTCTTTGTGTGTGTGTCCGTCCATTCATGGACTTTTCTTTGTTATCACGTGCATGAGTGTGTGATACGGCCTGTGTGTGTTGCCACATACCTGCTGGGTATGTGCAGTTGTTCTGTGTCTTTGTGCGTAGATGCATTCATAGATACTTTCATGTGTGTGTCAGTGGATGTGTCTGTGCGCGCGTGTGTATGCATACAGTATGTGTATACACTATCAGGCATCAACCTCTGTGTTGGAATCTCCCAGAGAGTATCTTTCCCCAGGTGTCACAGTATCATGAAAAATGGGCTCGGCACCGCTGAGACAACCGCAATACCCCCCAGCAATATATTTCCATAACTCCTCACTGCTTTGAAGAAATATATGCCATTTCTTGATAACATGGGGGCACCATTAGAACACATTATGGGATAGACCTTTGGCTCCAAAGACTTATAAAGCTGCTCAACTAAGTTTGAAACTGCCTTTTGATGTATCAAACAGCAGCTGCTTTGTTTGGAGTTACCAAAGAAGAGTACATAAAAATGGCTACTTGGAATATGTTGCTAAAAATTAATTTTGCATTAAGCTCAGAGCGTTTACATACACAAGTCAGAGTTGTGTCCACAAGATAAGCATCAGTAATTATATATGAAAGTAATCAGATTTGTTCACAACTGGTGCAAAGCTCTGTAGTTTAAAGTGTGGGGGCTTGGCTGCACAACAATCTGTGCCCTGGTCTGGCTGCCAAATCACTCAGCTAAATGTCTCCACCAAGACAGTCCACCAGATCTCAGACATCTTGCTTGAAGCCAAATGAAAGAATCATTAAAGGAAGGTGCAATATTAATGTGGTACTACATCTTGGACTGTGTTTCTTTACAGGGGACATATTATGGAAATATCACTTTTTGAAGGCTCTTTAACATATTTGGGTGTTTGTCTTGCCTTCTGGCCCCCAAAATGAGAGAATTGACAAAAAAGTCTGTAATTTGCAGGCGCCCTAGGTAAATCCATGTGGTTTTACGAGCTGTTCCCTCAGTTGTCTGACAGTGATGTCATTAGTTTTCAAATTTTCATAATACCACCCCTACCTGTGAGTACTGGTACCGGCTGAGAAAATGTACTTTTACTATTTTACTTGTACCTGAAAAATAATAGTCGAAGTATAGTATAACAGCAAATGTCATTAAATACATGCTCAGTGTCAGATCACAGGGTGTCTTGAGTTGGATTACCACACAACACAACAGCTCTGGCAAAATTAAACCACTGTGTTTGTTATGATGGAATACCAAGTTTCAGGTCTCTACTAGTTTATTTTCTTATTGCACTCAGATGATTGGAAACCAATTCTTGTTTATGTCTGTGGGTGTATCTTTCTGCCACAGTGAACAATCTGAATCTTCCTGGTAACCTTCACAAACAAAAACAATGCCTCTGTCAGATCACATTTTGTTCGTGTCAGCATCTTGGTAACGTGAAACATTTACAAACACTCTCCTTGAATGTCATTTGCATGTAATTCACGGTGCAGTGTTTTTCTCCATCCCTCGCTTGTGTTCATCTCCATGTGTGTGCAGTGGCCTACAGGATTGTTCATTTGAGATCTCGCATCAGCAAAGTATTTCACAAAGGCAACATATACTGCAGCTGATGAAGAAAAGGATGACAGGGTCATTTCATTGTGTGTAATAAGAATCTCTTGACTGAGAGTCCTCTGACTACTTCATATCTCTTTATAATGACTACATAAGTAAAGCAGCAGCAGTTGTAAACAATTGGCTGGTTGAAGAAAGTGTATAATGAGGGCACAGAGGAAGGTGCTTAGCTGATGCAACCTCATTACCTCACAGCTTATGTTGATCTGCCAAGGCAGACCTGCCAAGTTTGCTGGAATTTTTTCAAGCCTTTATCTAGGGAAGGTTGACTAATCTGACTTTTTCACACTCTACATCTGTACATGAAACAAAATCATTAAGATGTGCACATTCAGGTCTGAGAGCTGAGCACTTTTCTTTTAGCCAGTGAAAAGCTCTCAACTGTGCTTTGTCAGCTGTGGTTGATCGATTCATTCTTAAGGCCCGTGCCTTAACAGACTATCAACAACAGTTCATACAGCCACAAATATAGCAAATGGAGGTTTGTATGTTGAATGTGTACATTAATTAACTGCAAAATGGCATCACTAACACAAAAACCCCAGTAACAAGAAACGAGAAATTGGGCTTATCAGCAGCGTGTCAGGGAAACACTGTGAGAAAGTGTGACCTGTCATCAGTCACTGCATATCAACATATCGACCTAGGACTGACTGCCAGAAAAGGTCAAACATCAATAGGAGTTATAAGGTGTAAGCAGAATGCAGCAATTTTCACAAGTGTTGAAAATAAAACGTAACCACATCTACACCTTGGTCAAAAGCATAACAGTATTTCATACATTTTAAATTTGCTTCAGAACACTCATCTTCCACATAGCGGTCAGTGTTGGAACCAATCAATTCTGATAACTTTTTTTTTTCCTTCCCTTGCACACAATCAATACAAAATAGACAGCACATTAAATCCTTCTCCAGTTTATCCATAACTGGCATGGTGAGCATTTATTCAAGCGAAATAACACTCCACCCTCGTATTAATATTGAACAAGATGATTAATCTGCTTCAAATGGGCTTTAAAATATCTCAATCAATGAGAGACTGATGGTCTGAGAAGTTACAATATTGCTCAAGCACTTATGGCATGAACTTATTATCCGAACAGATTTTTGTGCAGTCAGTGAGATTCAGGTTCAGTTTTGTCAAAGCAACATGGAGACGCTTACATCATCGCATGTCCTCTTTCAGCACAGAGTGAAACAATATGGCTGAATCAAATTACAGAAAACAAATGAGGAAAAGTTTTTTTTTTCTTCTTTTTTAAATTGAGCAGATACCCCGTAAAAGCAGGGGTAAAATTAAAAAAAAAAAAAAAAAAAAAGCATGACGGGTGCAAATAAAGTATGTAATCACCTTCTCAGTCAATTAATCTAAAGGGTAAGTGTGTTACAGTTTAAACATTTTATATTTCATGGCACGAATTATATAACCTTATATAAAATGAAAAGGTTTTTCTAAAAGGCTTTTTCATGATAAGTCTGATTATGCAAAAAGCAATGACGAATTATCATAGTAATGAAAAACTGTGAAAATAAGGTGGATGTTCTCTCGCATAAATGTGTTCACGAGAACAAACTGAACAGATCAAACTCCAGAGTAGGATCACAAGATACTTCACAACCCAACAGTCTCCAAACTCAGATTATGTCCTCATTCTGACTTTCTTCAGTTTTGAGGTAATTGTGCTTCACTTCAGTTATCTTTACTGTTTGTCCACATTCATTATTTCAAATCTATACTTGCCAGTTACTTTCACAAAACCTGTGATTAATTACCAGGATGTATTGTTATGGATCGAACTACCCAAATGTCACTAAAACGCTTAATATCAGCTGCAAATTGACCAACCACAACATTAAGGCTTGGTTTACTTCAGCATGCATCAATAATAATGATTTGATAATGTAATGATGTAGAACTTACAGTGGCCCATCTGTATTAGTACATTTACTCTTGTCACTTTAAGTGTATTTTGTTACAAATGCTTCTGTTACTTTGTTTCATTCTTTTCTATGTAAACAACAGCTTAACAGCTTAAATAGCTAGAGCTAAGTTTCCTCTGAGGAACTTTCATGTATTGCCAGAATGAAGACTGCATTTCCCATGAGCCCTGACGCTTATCTGGCTCACGCGTCAAGGCTTCAGACTAACTTTTTTGTGAGCAGTTTTAGGAGTGTGAGACAGACGTGGAGCACCAGGACCGCTGAGGTTAGTGACACCAAGCTGCCCCACCTGCCTCTGCTGTCTACGGTGCAGAGAAGCTTCTTACTGCCTGTAGTCGGTTGCAGTAAATCGCTCTGTCTGTCCGAGGAAATGCTGGGCAAGTCAACCACTGAATAATAATATCAAAATTACTACAAAGATAAAACGATATATTTATCAAAAATGGACACACAAACAAGTACGGGTCATCGATTCATTGATATTAATATGAGACTCTTCTATAACCAAAAGCAACCTTCACGGGGTATCTTTAAATGAGTAAGAAAAGTCAATTATCTAGCTACATCTTCCAATGGTGCTGTAGACATAGGTAAAAAATATAATTTGACCGGAGGTGGTCGTGTAATTGCCCAAAATCAAATGATACGATCAACAAAAGGAGAGTAAATGTGCCAAGCAGTGTGTATGTTTGAAAAGCACAGATATTTGCATCAGATTTTATGAGCAAGAGTCAGCTGAAAGTTTGACTTTATGCCAGCATGTGTTGTCTTTCTCTCAAATGTTCACATCAAATTTGTCCACTCATTTTAGGATGAACTGATGGAAGTCAAACAAAAACATTCATGGAGATGATGATGGTGAGTGTTACAGCAAAGTGTATCATCCAGTTAATCTGACTAATTTAACTTCCTATTCCAGGTAATAGACTTGGAAATGTAAGCACCAACTATACTCTAACAACTAAATGTAATCTAAATCATAAGAATGTGAAAGTTAACCACTCCATGTCGTGGTCAGCTGAGAGTGAGAAGGATTATTTTCATAGTTCCAACAGGAAAACTTTCTTTTCAGCCAGTGCCGGCCAACCTGAACAGCTGTCACAGCTCTCTGTGATTTCCTGTCACTTGAAGAGCTGCTGCTATAATGACATAGCAGCCTCAGAACCATGAATACACAGACTGTAAAATTTAAGAGAGTGTCGTCACATTTATTTCCCCAGGTTTCTTCTCCAGGCTTCAAGCGTCTGCGTCCTCCTGTGGTTAATTGCAGTTCTAAGCCAATGCGATGCCCTCCCTGTCTATTATGTCGCGCCTGGCTATGTCTGAATTGTCTGTGTTGATGTGAGTCACTCTAGGAGAGAAATTCAATTACCTCCCCTCTCTACCCAGTCATGGCCCTGGCCAACCAAGAAGAAGTATGACTGATATCTGAAGGAGAGAGGAGGAGGGAGAGAGAAAGAGAGAGTGCGAGAAAGAGGGAGGGAGCTGAAGGTGTGGGTATTTGAGGGAAAAGAGAGAGAGACATAAAGATGCAAAGTAGAGAAAGACTGACAAACAGAGACAGTGTGATGGTGAGACAGTTTGAATGAGTCACAGACAACCAGAGGTGATCACAGAGAAACGGAAGATGGAGAATATAGAGATGCATTACCATGAAGACATAATCTGACATTCACCATCCAAACAACTGGTTCTTGATGGAGGTCTGAGGGATATGGGCATCACATCCTGGAAACACGATTATTGGAGGCCGTTTGCCTTTAAGAGACATCAAATAAAATACCGTTCTGCTCTGGGCTCCGGCCGACTACAGGAATATCATCTCTTAGCATGTAAATCTTTTTATTTATTCTATTTAACATAGTATTTTAATAGCAGTCTCAATATCAACATTACATTATGACTATCCTATAATTTAAAACGGACACGAAATGATGTTGACTCTGGAAAATTTACCACCTCGTAATCTGGCACACTGGGCCTCATGCAAGTGCAGTTTCTAGTGATTAAGATTGCTCTCTTTTTTTTTCTGTAAAGTTTGTTTACACAAGTTGAATTCAGCAAACTGTCTTATATCTTCAAATTTGCCAAAAAAACAAAAACAAACAAACAAAACACTTTTTCTTTTCTGACTGAAACTAACTCTTTATGAGAAAGTGCACCTTCACACAGATTTGGTCATTAGCATAATCAGCAGCCTTTAAACTGCCATATAAGG
>OMNW01015739.1:31908-71843 GCA_900303245.1 Selene dorsalis
TGCTCACCGCCGCACTGTTGTTCCTCATT
Source organism: Selene dorsalis (assembly GCA_900303245.1). Lineage (NCBI taxonomy): Eukaryota > Metazoa > Chordata > Actinopteri > Carangiformes > Carangidae > Selene > Selene dorsalis. The sequence continues at coordinate 31,938 of OMNW01015739.1, forward strand.
TCTCCGTCCATCCGTCCCCATTTTTGTCTCTGATTCCTCGTTTCCCTCACCCTTCTTTCATTCTGTCACTTTGCATTTCTCTCTTTCTCTTCCCTGTTCTCCCTTCTTCTATCCTCCCTCCATGGTTATCCTAATGCTTTCATCTTCCCCTCTCTGTCTACATTCATTCAATTTGTCTTTCTCTCCTGTGCTGTCAGCATTTCTCTTTTCCCCGTCACTCCGGCTCCCCTCGCCCCCCTCTGCTTCTTCAGCCCCCCTCATTATTATCTCACAGAGATTCTCTTCCTTGCATTTGCCAAGCATGGTGTTTTCATATTTTGTTAGCATATGGTGAACTATCTTTACTAGATAGAAGCTATCAGTATTTGCATCCGCACGTCAATCCCATAAGATCTAAGCAGATGGTTTCTTAGTGAACTGCTGATAAAGATGTTCTTGACCAAACTATAGGCTTGTTGATGAGTAGCATTTTATTTTTAACTACAGGTTTGAGAAGTTTTTCCTCAGGTGGGTGTTGCATATAAATTTACAACCACATCACGTACACAATATGTTTATATTTTGCTAATTAGCTTTGCCAACTATGTTTGGGAGGAAAACTAATTGCTGCTTGGATTCTGTTCATTGGCATGTCTTTTTTTAATTCCAAGATGTGTCACATCCCTAAACTGCACCCAAAGTTGTGGGTGGGTAAGAAGCAAAGGGGAAGATTGTGCTTTTGGTTGACAAAGTTAACACGTCCTGCTGTTTTTAAACTGTGATCACAGGCTTCTTCTTCTTTCAACAAAGTGCCCTCAGTGGCCTAAATAATATCACAACATTATTATGAACGAGTCGTTAGGCGCTGATGTTGCAGATTAAAGAGAAAACGTTAACAGAGAATGTTTTATAGATGCATCGAGAAGCTATATGGAAAGTCATACCAAAAATCATACCGTCAGTGTCTAGTAAATATCGTTGAATAGAAAAAGACATTAGAGCCATGAATCTTGAAAGTTGCTTGAAATTTTACAGCTCAGGCCTTGGTTCTTATAACACGTTTTTATTAGTAAAAGTTAGAAAACCATTTGGACCACATTTTTCAGATCCATGGTTTAATGCGATCCTGTCAGTGTGGTCCCCCCAGAGTGTTCGGTATCGTCCCACAGCCATCTTGTAAGATCTGTCTGAGCAGATGGCCTCTCCTCACGAAACTCTGATGACAGCACAGTAATCTGACTCCACAGACAAAAGGCTGTCAGATTAACAGCTAACTCCATTCAAGTGGAATACCAACACAGGTGCTCAGCGCTGAGCTGGAATGCCCTGTTCATGTCATTCCCTGCGTAAAATATAGGATTTGTCTCAACCCCTCTCCCTGTGCTGTTTGAAAGACACAGCTAGGACCCCATCTTTACGCCCCACTTCACATTAGTTTTGATCCAAACCACAAAACTATTCTCTGACAAAGAGTTCCCATTGAAGAAGTTTGAAATGTGTTAGTTACCCAGAACAATGAAGTCAGCATATGCAGACATGGTCACTGGGCGACAACGGCTAGCTGGTTGGCCAGCAGATAAATTAGTTGCCATGGCTGTTATGAGAACCCTGGGCAGAGGTGACTGGGTCGCAGTATCCGTAGCGACAGTGGTCGAGAGTTACACCGAGGAGCCAGATGGGGCAGAAGCGGGGGGTGTGACTGCCACCCTCAGTACTTCATCACCACAAAAACAGAGAGATGATGCTGGTGTGAAAATGATGAGCAAGCTCAGACAGTTTTTAAAGAAAATACAGCGTGACATGTAGTGAAGGCAGTATGTAAAAGCCAATTCTAAACACAACAGGATGGATATGATGTGCCGAGTGTGGACACAAACAATACAGTCCAGCAAATATCACTTTGCTCCATAGTGGTCAGTTTTTGCTGATATTTTACCATCAGGTACTTCAAACAACATCATGTATTGTGTGATTCTTGTCACTGATGTGAGAGGAGACTCAGATAAAAATGCATCTTGGAGGAACACGAGACATTTAAAAATGAGGCTATGAAAAGTTGTGTTGTTAGTCCATTATTCTTGTATTTTTAAAGTAGCATTTATGGCATGAAGCAATTTTCTTGTCAATAGCTGAGAAATGTTCAAGTAAATTATTGATGTTCTGTGCTCCCCTAAAACTGGCTGTTGAAATGCAGTTTATCATCTGCTCCTGTGGAGATGCTCACTTGCCAACAATACACTTCAATGTACTGGGATGCGCATGAGTGTCTGGAGTTCTGCCTTGATACACAAATGCTTTGATATCTTGCTTTTGGAGGAAAAACACGAAGCAAACAATAACGTACAAGCTATTCCACAATGTTCCACCACTCAACCTGCACGAGCCTCAACCATCCAGCAAAGGTGACAAGTACAGCAACAAGTTCGCAAAACATCACTGACTTCCCTTCGTGCAAACATAGAAAACTGCCTTCACTGATGTGCTAAACAAACACGGAGTGCAGCGCTTCTGGGGACTGAACTGTGAGTGTCTTTAATGGTGGCCGACATCCACACTTTGCCCGCCTGCCTAATTTGTTGAGTCTTTCCGAGTGCATGCTGAAAAGGCATCTTCAATTCAAAAGGACAAAGAAATAATGCACTTGATATTCTGTCCATTTCATAATTGGAACCTTAACAATAAGCAGCGGTCTCTTGGTCGCTATGGCAGCAAGATATTTTCCTTAGCACTGTACACCAACAAGTCTAAAGCAAACTCTTGATCAGTGGCAGTGATTTGAGCTTTTCCAAATGTCATACGTAATGAGATTTTACAGTCTCTATATGTTTTTTTCTTTTTTTTCCTCATAACACACACACACACACACACACACACACACAAATTAATCATCCCTATAACTAATGATTACAGTAAACAATGCCACAGTAATTACACAGCATATGTCTGAAGAAGAATGTAAAAGCTTTGGTAACTGCATGTGTGGGTGTGCGTGTGTGTGCATGTGTGTACGCATGAGCGAGTGTGTGCATGTGACACTAGTGCTGCATTTGCCCAGTATGCCCTCAGTAGGCCTGTCAGTCCCAGTCATTTTTACCTGAATGATGACACCATGTCTCCATCTGTCACCAGAAAGCCAAGCCAGAAGTTGAAAAGTGAAAAAAAGATGGAGAGACCAAAGAGAGAGAGAGAGAGAAAAAAACAGAGGTGTGATGAGAGAGAAGGTAAAAGCAAAGTAGCTATGGGAGAGGGGGGGTGAACGGGACACACAAAGAAATAGAAGCTGTAAAGATTCAGAAACAGATGGATGTATCAAAAAAAAAAAAAGAAGAGGACAGGAACATGATTTATGAAACTGTAGACATATTAAAGGAAAGATGGAGGAGATGAGAAGAGGAGAAATGCAAACAAAACCCAGGCCTAGTCAGAAAGATTAAATTTTACTGCAGCGGCATCCATAAGTATGAGTTGTTTATTGGCGGATGCCTATAAAGAGTCTTTGAACCCCATCTATTCCAAAAGAGACAGAAAGATTTCAAAAGACTTCATTTGTGATATCAAATCAGCGGTCAGCAAAGATCTCTGAATGCATCTGTGGAAAGAAAATGCTTTTGAAATCCTCGCATTGCTCCTTGTTCTGACCTCTCTCTTTGTCTTCACACGAGTGAACACAAGCTCTTTGAAACAGTGCAGCCTCAAAATCTGAAGTTGTATTCATGCAGGAAAATGTCATTAAGTAACTGAGGTGATTATTGATCTCCCTGAATATCCTTAGCCACTGACTGACAGTACTTGAGCCACTGTTAAAAAAGACTTCCTCAACAGGGATAGGAACCGAACAGATGGAACCACTGAAAATGAAATATTATCCCGTAAAATGTCAAATTTGTCATCACTTTCTAAAATTGCTCCACTGTGTTGCTTCAAAGTGTCTCAAGTTCACATGGTAATGTGACCTCACTAGTGATCCTGAGTGAGTCCTTCAGTTCTTAGAAGCTTTGCACACACAAGCCCAGATTTTCTGTGCTGTCTAAATCCTGCCCGTCTCAGACAGAATCTCAAGGATCTGGCTGTGAAGCTCAAAAGCCGAGCTTACTGGTGTGAATCAGCACCATCTGGATCATGTGGGTCACAGCATTTTCAGGAGACACAATGTTTCTCTATTCAGCCGATACAGTTGGCCCAAATCTGACTGTGTCAAGTGTCAGCGGCGGACTGTGAATGAAAGATACATGATGTGCCTGTGCATGATCCACATTAAAACAAAAACCATATTTCCCCTCCTGTCATGGACACGATGCTTTAGCACAGCTCAGAATCTCTACAGCTCAACTCAGTGACCACACTCGCTCATAGTCCCTCTCAAACATGCACATATTACTTAGGATGTAATTCACTCACTAATGTCGCCACCTTTGTGAAAGTAGCAGTCATGGTTGTTACTCGCAGCCTTTTTGGGAGCACAGGAGGGTGAAATTGATTTGGCTGGGTTAATGACAAGAGGAGCTGAGAGGTCATTTAACCTCAACAGCTCTTTCTCTCATTCTCAGCAACGACAACAATCCCCAATAAGAGTGGAGAAGATACTATAACTGACACTATTACTTAATCTTAATAATAATAATATTCCAATAAAACCAGTGGTCATAGTGGTCATATGGAAAACAGGTGTGTTGCTATCTTGTAATATGAAAAATGAGCAACACACCAGTTTAATAATGATTTCTAGACACAGTCAACCTCATTGTAAAGCCGATCAAAGACTAGTGTACACTCTGTCACCGTCTTTGTTATTCGGCCCAATCAAATGATTTGAGGTGGCAAAAATACAAAAACAATAAAACAAAGCAAAACGTACACAAACAGTCCATGAACAACTGGATCTGTGTCTGTCACAGGAGGACAGATGTCCATCCCCTACTGTCTTCACTCCTGCAATCTACCTCCACTCTTCAGCCCAACTGTGCTGAAGTGGAATCAAAAAAACAAGGAAAAAAACCTCATCTGAAGTGGAACTCTGTCAATCACTGACAGATTGACTCTGTAAGAATAGTTACAGGGTCAAAAAAAATGACAACAATTATGAGAAACAAGGGATAATTAGCAGAGCAATTGTGTCAGTCATTGCTCTGAGTCTCTCTTGCTCCATCTCTGAGCTGTAATGGTGCCATTTTCCTGATAACACCACTTAAAAGGAGAGAGAAAAGAAAGGTCAGTGCCATTTTCCATTTCTCTTTCATCTTTCCTTTTCTGTTTTTTGTCTCTTATAAACAAGCTGCAAAAAGAGAAAAACTCAAGTATAGAATGAAGGTACACGAGTACAAGTGCACACTCATCAGTGATGAATGGGCCAGTGTTTTGAATTAAATGAACTCTTTGCGACTATACAGCAGTTTATTCATGTTGCTGATACACACAGACAAAAGATATTAAAGAAAGTAATATAAAAGTATGTTGAGGGTGTGTAACAGCTTACACCACCACCCCACAAGACGTTCAAAAGGCAAACTATAAGCGTACAAAATCACCAATACATAAAGTTATGAGTCTGTATTAGGCCACCGAATTCCTCTCCTTGTCTATGCAACTCTAAATGAAAAAAAGAAGGACAGGAGGGACAAAAGAATCAAAACAGTTGATGAAAAATAAAATAAAGTTAAAAAATGACAAGGTAAAATCTATAAAAACAGAAATACTTTTTCTGTCAAAAATATTCCACAAAATTGTTGCTGCACAAAACCATTCATGACTGAGAACCAATATCCTGCATGGCTTGAACAGGTTTTAAAAAAAAGAGTCTGTGTGTGTGAGTATGCGTGTGTGTGATGAATGAGACACATCTGAGGGACTGCTTTGTTATCATTTCATTTAATAGTGTTCTATTTTGTTACTGTGCTCAGTGTTGGTGTCTTTCAAAAGACCAAAAAAAAAAAAGAAGACAAAAGAAATGTTTGTTTTTTTAACCCCTAATTAACAAATTAAAGAATTCAAAAATGTCAACCCTGTAACTCAGGAAAACATCACACTGTTCATTTTGTACATAGTTAAATGGAAATCACGAGTCATGTTTGTATTTTTGATGTAGATTATCTACACTCTAACACAGTTTGTGCTGAAATGAACAGTCAATTAAAAAAAATGTTGGTGTAACACACATTTGAGTTTTGGGCTGTTTAAACAAGCTGAGGGTGGCACTTTGGGCTCAAACTATTCATCAAGAATATTTTCATTAGTCGTCACACTGAAAACAAAGAAAGCAATGTGACCTTAATCAGGATGTCATGTATCTACTTTCAACATACATGAGTCTCGTGTTTCCGAGCTCGCCTCCTCTCTGTCTCACTTCCTCCTTCCCTCTCTCATTGCTACTGTATAGATCACAATAATGTTAGTGGTGACACTCCCTTCCATGGTCATTCATCTGAAACAGAATTACATAAGCCATTTACCACCCGGTCTCCATGATGGATGGCAGGGCCCCCAGCCAAAGCACCCGGGCCTGATCGCTCCGCTTTTCTCAGTGACAAATGTCACCAGAAACACGTACGGCAACTTCCGATTCCCTGCACTTTTAAATGTGAGTATGTTTGTGATAGGAGAAGCGAGAAAAAAAGAGAAAAAAAATATGTAAAAGGCTCTGTCATAGATAGAATTTCGAACCACTGTGTAGCTTTATCTTAAATGTTACTATGGCTTCTCGATTTATGCTGATGCTCCCCATGTGGTCTAGGTGACGGTTACATTATGACTGACTGATTAATGTGTTGAAGGAGATTATGCTCATGCTGTGTGTGTGTGCGTGTGCGTGTGTGTCTGTCTGTGTGTCTGTGTGTCTGTGTGTGTGTGTGTCTGTATGTACCCCCGACCGTTGGGAGTAATGAGCAGAAGTAATATGCCAAGAACTCTGTACAGCAAGTAATGTAGTACAATGTACAGACACAAAGAGCCAACTTCAACCTGTTGGGGTATGCAAACAAAGCAGCCTGGATGTGTCGTGATGTCTCTATTCAATCCAATGTTTATAACAATGTTCAGATCTCCCATAACTTCCATGAGTGACAATTTTATTTGTCATAAGAATTTCTGACACAAATAAACGATGATAATTCTTAATGATGATGTTTCATATTTTTGTATTACCTTCCTATGGCTTAATGTTGGCAAACCGTCTTGACTACACTGTGTCTGAATCAGATTTTCAGTTTTAGTACAGCTGCAGATCTGCCTCTATCACAATTTTAAAAAATGGGATGCTTGAGGTGACACAGGGAGAATTGGTCAGAAGAAGTGGTCCTCCGGGGTTTTAAAGAGGAGAGAAAAGTTTTAATTACATTGGTAGAATTAAGTGAACTGTTTGCCCACTGTATCCTCGGGATGTCAGTGTCTCAGCACTCTTTATGATTTTCTCTCTACAGACTGGAAGCTTGGGTAGAATACCAAATTATAGCTAGAGCAGTTTGATTTGCAAGTGTTGGGCAAGTTTACATGGTTATTTTGCTAACCGTAACCCCAACCCAACCAAGGATTACTGCTCTTATCATAATGTACAGTAGCTACGGTATTTTCTGTCGTGCAGTTGAATGCGTCTACTTGTTGAAGAATGTGTAATAGCAGCAGTAAATGTCAAAAGCAATGTGAAGTCTTCGCTGCAGGTGAAAAGAAGTGTGATAAATAGTGAAAAATTGGACTGTGTAAATTTTTGTGTTGTCCAATACAAAGGAATATTTTGATAGCAGTGTATGCGCGCAGGCCAAAAATGACGGATTTGTGTGATTTTTGTAGAGGACTATGTGGGTGTGCCCTGAACATTTAAAAATAAATTGTTTAGAGCACACGCTGTGCACGTCCTTTCTGCTGCAGTGCAGTAGGCAAATGCGGCAAGTCGCCAAAGTGCTGAACAGACGCAGGTGAGGGGAAGGACACAAAAAAATAAAAACGTACCCCTCCTCCCCCGGAAAACACCTCAACAGTGCAGCTTTGTCCCTGCTTGAAAATGCAGCCCAGAGTTTATGGGTTTATGAGAGAAAATTTGTCAGTGTAGTAGGTCTGCTATCAGACAGATTCATCCAGGAATATGAATATATGTGTGTGTGAGCGTGTGTTTGTGTGTGCCAGTGTGCCATGGGGACAGATTTGACTGCATGTATGGCTGGCAGATAGAATTTAGACCAGTCTGACAAATGATTTATAGGTGCAATTTTACCCAGCTGTCATTGCACTTTATTCAGCTTGACGTGGTGCTTGTGTGGGTGCACAAATGTGTATGGGCGTGTGGTTGTGCGTGCTGTTGTGCTCATGCGCCTGTGCTCATCATATGAATGCATGTAGCTGTACTGTGTGTCTGTGTGTGTGTGTGTGTGTCTGTGTGTCTGTGTGTGTGTGTGTGTGTGTGTGTGTATGTACCCCAGCCAGTTGGGAGTAATGAGCAGAAGGACAAACTGATCACTGCTTTACTTTAATAGACCGAAATGACTTGTGTCATGTACAGTAGATCTCTATTACCAAAGATGCATCGCTCTACATCCACATTTTTCCATCTTTACTCAGTAACTCATTCTTATTACCAGGGAAATTTCATTCACCTCATTTAATGTGATGCTGTTATGTGCAATTTCCCTCCTCATCACTTATTATGGCTTCCACAAGTGATCAGCAATGTTACACAAAAGTCCTCCAGTGGAATAAATATGTAGGGAAGAATCGAAACAACAGCTTGCAGCCTGGGGAGCGATGACAATCACTGAAATACAACACAGAACTTGAAGGAAAGCAGTGTTGGTGGATTCACAGAAAGCAGCTGATAATTAAAAACGGTACAGGAACTACCTACGTCCTTGAAATGTACACACTGTTTTAATTATTCAGAAAGACATGATGACTAATGGGTACACAGGAATCTCAATTACACTGACGTCTCTGCTGGATTGCGTATTCACCTTTAACAGACCATGTAAATGCTTCAAAATATTTAGCGGCCGCAGCAAGTTTCCAGTCTTTTCTACTTGAGCAGCTTCCTTTTTCCGACTCTTTTTTGAGATGTTCCACCTCAGTGTTATCCACTGTATCTCGTACCAAAGTGCCATCTGCTGTATGTTTCACCTCGCAGTCTCACTCAGATCAGGCTATGCAAGACAGAACCATCTCCCTAACACCCTTTGAACAGTTTCAACAGTGATTTTATTTTGCTCTGCCACTGCTGCAGCGCTCTTGGCTTTTAGTCACAGGTTAGAGCATTAATCAGCAGAGCAGCTAATAGCCTGAGCTGTGGTAATGTAATGCAGTTTGAGAAAACCCAAGTGCTCTCTCACTAGCCGTGTGCCGATTAACTGAAAGCCGTTTGCCTGACTGCCTCACTTCTTCTGCTCTTCATCCACCTCTTTAGGGATGCTCTCTGCCATTCTCTCTCCAGTTTTCATGCTCTCTTGGCTCTTAGCTTTTCCCCGCCGACCCAGTTAGTTCATTTGTTTGCCTGGTGTAGTTGTGTAAAACATTAAAACAAATATTTAAGGGGATTCATTTTTCCTAATTACACACTTGCACAAACATATGGATGCTATTTGTATGTCTCTGCATGCAGCTTGAATCGCTTCATATTCAACATTTAGATAAGCTAGTTAGTGGATGTCTGTGAGAAACTTACTCCAGCGGTTGAGGTCAGCCAGGGCTGCAACTGACAAGCTATTTACATCCTTAATTAATCTGCCTTCTTGAACTCCTGTAAAATACAAAGCTGCGTTTAGCTTTGTATATCCAGGCAGAGAAAGTTCAAATTTGCAAAATGATGAGGCTGGACAATGTTTCTTGGCACATATTTTGCTCGGGAGCCGGTGGACCACATAAGAAAATTAGGATAAATAACTACAGCACCTTAATTAGTCAGCTGGCCAATAACACAGCTCCAACGGGGGACGGCCATATTGTCTTGCTTTTCCTTAATGTGAGAGTAAGCAATTACTTGCAAAAGCTAATTGATGCAATTAATAAATCAGTACACCTTTAAGGGTGAGAAGTACACGGCGGTGCACTCATCATGCGCACACAAAATCATCAGTACCTTGAGGAGAGGCCGGAGCAGACTGTTCCTATAAAGGAAAAAGCTCCTTCAGAGAATGCAACAGGCTGCTGGAGATTTTCCATCAGCCTTTGGAGGCCAATACATTATTCTTTGCTACAGTGAGACACAAAACCATAAAACAAAGCAAGTGTGTTTGAGTTGACCATGAGTACACCTGGAGGCAGGGGGAAAGAAAGCAATATCCGAATTTCAGAAGAGTCATTTCTGTGCTGTTGCTACAGTACCAGATGGTCAGTGTTTATCCAAAGATTTTGTGAAGCTGTAACACAGCTGGACTTCTCTGGTGGCTGAATGGTTACAGAGCATGCCACATAACCACAAAATCCACAGTTCGAGTCAGACTGTGAACCCTCATTTCACATCATACCTGCCCCTCTCTCTTCCTATGTTTGCTGCCTCTTCACTGTTGACTGTCAAATAAAAAGGCGAAAACATCAAAAAATAATCTCTACAAAAAAAGCTTTGACATAGCTATGGCAAAGACTCAGGGCAGCAGTCCTCACAAAGGGTTTGAGATCCTTGAACACAGGTCTTTGTTTACTTGACTGGTTCATGGCTTCTGCCTCTTTCTATAAACAGACACACATACATGCACACACAGAGACACACACACACACACACGTACACATACAATGTATATTTCTATGGGACTGTCATCTCTGTGAACCTCAGCTGGTGAAACTGATATCGCTGTAGGCAAGGACAGAAACACAAGGCTAGCAAATGGAAGTGGGCATGAGGTCTGCAGTCTATGTGTGCAGCTGTCCTAAGTTTGTATGCAGATTTGTGTACATTCTTCATTACTTCCTGCACGTAGTGTTAGGATCTGTATCAGGTACTTTTATTAAAGCATATATGTTTAAAATCTTATGATCACCTTCCAACCTTTTGGTTCAGAATTCATCAATGAAAGATACTATGTGTGTGTGTATATGCCGAGTTGCCACAAAAAATTTATACTAAGCGAGAAGTTTAACACAAAAGGTTTTACAACTTTCATTTAAATTATACAGGGAAATTGATAAAGTTATATTAAATCGCTCAAAGGCAGATGACTCAGAGTGGCTACGGGACCGCACACACAGGACAAAAAACTAATTGTCCTGCTTTCTTCACTATCAAATACCACTGAATACTGCAGGTAAATGTATTTTCTCAGCACTCACTGCATTTGTGTGTGCGCACGCACATGTGCGTGTACATGCGTGATAACTTACAACAGCGACAGATTATTGCAACACATGCACCAGTGAAATGTACAGTGATATGTACACACAGTACAGGATCATAACATGTATTAGATCTAGATGTGAAAGACAAGGTGTGTGAAACTTTACCTTTTAGATAAACAATGCCACTGTATTGCAGTTTTTAAAAATGGATAGTTTCACAGATTCAATCCCAGCAGGTTATTTTGAAAAAGCATATGAAACAACAATCCATTGTTAATTGTTTAGGGACTGTATGATCTATTTTACTGAAGTTGAAATGACAGCATTAGGTTTCTTACTGAACTATGTGGGGAACTGTAGCTTTAATATTAGCTGATTAGTTCTGAAAACGTTCACCCACAAAAAGAGTGACTCATGTATCAGTCATACATTTGAATGACACTTTTCAGTAAATGGGTCTCCAGCAGCTGCTGTTTTCTGTTAGCATGCTTTAATCAAATGCACCAGCCTGTCAGTCTTTGTCTTAAGTGTTGCAGGCAAAATTAGGCAGCCAAATCCATACGCCCTTACACAACTGCACCCCTTGGGCTGCGTGTGTGTCCATGGAACGGTCGTTTCGTGAGTGTATGTCTGTTCATGTGCGAGAATAGATCTGGCCTTTGTGCTCAGCTCTGCTGGTTGGGTGGACAGTGTCTAGGATGATGAATTGAAAGTTCAGAAAATATCTGTTAGAATTTGAAAGCCATGGAAGGAGAAAATTGGCAATGTTGTCTAAGGCAGAATCCCGCACACCCCCCATTTATCATCTGGAGATAAAAGGTTAGATGGCTAACTACAGCTTGTGTGCGTGCATGTGTGTGGGCATGGCTGGTCACCCTGGGAACGCATGGATATTTGCTTTTTAATTATTGATCACATGTGTGTGTTTGTATATTTGTGTACAGTAGGATGTGTGTTAGTTGCTCTGTGTGCATGTGTACTTGTGCCCAACGTTTCTGAGGTCTTAAAATTCTCAGAGTTAATTTGTGGGAAAATGGCATGTGTGTGCGTGCAATTGCCTGCATGTGTCAGAGCGACTGGGTTTGTGTATGGGTACACACAATATGAGTGCGCAGCATTTCTGGTGCACTTCATAAATATTGGGCGACACAGTCTCACAGCAGGTGGTTCATTACACGGCCTGTAATTAGGCTGACTTGACTTTCTTCTGCTCTTGATTACAGATACATATTGGTTTTAGTGGAGCATGGGAAAATTACATTTTTCAAAGTATTTCCATTTCGAAAATTATTCGGTGCTTTAGTGTTCTGGGTCATGGCATAACTTGAATTTCAGAAACAAATGAGAAGGTGACCCATTTCTCACCAGTGTATCTTAATGTTGTTCGACCTTCTGGTTTATACAATATTACATTTGTGAATCCACTTAAAATCTCCCTAACTTGCAAAGTCCTATAAATTATGTCAGCACGGATGCGGCTCCTGCTCTGTGACATAATATCTCTGCTGTGTCTGTTCACTGTGTTTTGTGTCAGTCTGCTGTGTTTGCTGTCAAAGTAGAATTTCAAAGAATTTTTGTTTTTATGCCAATACCAGCAGCAAGCAGGGTATGCCTTTCTGCACAGGTATCACTATGTAAAAGACTCAAATTACACAGTTTTAGAAGCCGTCATGCTGTTATTCAGTTATTCGCTTCTATTACAAAATGAGAAACTTTAAACACAAAACATCACCTAACCAAAATACTAAACTGTAAAATGTGCTCAAAGGTTTGAGTTATAAACAGGGGAAAAAAAAATGTAACAGAAGTTTTTGTCTTTGAGCAGGTTCAACAAAGCAAGTTTTAGACATTTTGAAGACACAAGCACACACACAGTCGAAAACTGCCACTGACAAGAACAGAGTCAATCAGGTCAGGGCACAGCTTCTGTTTTAATTGGTTCATGGCAATCATCGCAGTGGGAATAGAAGAGATTTTATGTTTTTTATCCAGGCCAGTGGGACTTCATAGCATCAACATGATTGCAGTAACTGGAAGGACTGGTAGAGGTGTTGAGAGAGGTCCTGCTTGACCGGGTGTACAGTTCAGATAAGAGAATTTGGGGTGAACCAATTAATTTGTTGGCCTGGTTAGTTAGTGCAGCAGAGTATTTAGTATTGTGTTCAGTGGTGATGGCACAGATGAATTGATGACAATGGGTACAGATTCAATTAGTATAAACAAGAGTTTATCAAAATGACCAAATTGTAATTGTATGTCTCTACTACGCATGTTATAACCCTGTTTGTCCAGAATCACATGAAATATTAACAAACTGCAACAGCAAGTATGTATTTTTTAATACATGCCATGTGCATTGTCCAGTTATCCAGGATAAAATAAAATCTTGAAGGAGCTCTGTGGTTTCACTCAACTTTCTGAATTTAAAATCCATTCACAAGCACCTGATGTGACCTGTCCTGTCAAAAACTTAAAATGCACAAAACCAGTGTTGGCTTGATATGAAGCACGTAGGATGTTTGTGTGTACAGTAATGTACATTCTCCTCTCTGCATTTGTCTTATTGGCCAACAGTATGGTTTTGTATTATGTTTTCTTTAAACTTTTAACATTAACATAATACATACGCTGTGCAAAACAAGCCCCAGAACACTTTGTCGGTATTATGCGTTTTGATAACAGCCACAAAATATTGGCAACTGAAAGTAATCTGGCAACAGGCAGAGCAACAAAAGGCTCTCCCCTGTTTTCTTGCATTGCTGTGGCAAAAAGAAAGAGCAGCAACAGTGAACCTGGCCTGACTATCATGAAACAGGGTTACATGCATGGAGGAGGAGCAGGTGTGCCTCTAACTCACTGGAAAAGCCAACTGGCTCTTGACTTTTTGGAGAGAAGTTAATATTTGCCTTCCTCCCATCGGCTCTGATATTTCCATGTGATGAGTTGAGGAAATTGAGGATGGTGATCAGCAAACCTTTCTCCTCTGGCAATCACACTCATGAGGTGACTCACTAAGTGCCACCTGACCTAGATACAGCTGCAGGTAAGAGCAGCTGGCACTGGGATGGTGAGGTGGGTTGAAGGCCTCTGTCAAGGCTCTGCTGTACAAATGGACTGAACTGAAGTGTGTATATTATTTTGGCAAACATCTAAGAGTAACAGCTGAAGATGATGTGATTCAAATAACTAATATGGAACGGTACATAATATCATCAAAATAAAAACATTTAGATGTGACCAGATCAAATAGGACCATGCATTTCATTTCCATCAAACAACAGTGAAAATGAAAGTAACACAGTCCCATTTCCCACTTGTCTATACCACACCACCATAAGTTCAGCACCTTGGACAGCGACAGCTGTCACCAGCTGTGTTGAGGCAAATTCGGCATCAAGTCCAACAACTGACTGTCCCCTCCACCTCTGGACTCAGAGCACAGCTGCTGATCTGAGTAATGGGAACAGACAAAGATGCAAAACGCACAGGTCGCACTTTCCCCTGCTCACATGCTGACACCGTTTCCCCTCTCTAAAGATATCTAAGAGCACCAAGACAACTGCAATACTTCCTTTTATCCATGACCCCTGACTCAGACTGGATCACCTTACCTGCCCCCTCAACAACACACTGCACACTCCAAATACGCTACACTGTTGCTCCCTCCTTATTACTTTCTTTCACACTTCACCAGTCTGATAAGCTCTTTTGTTTGTACTTTCTTTAGCTCCATCATCCTGAAGTCAGCATGAGCAATTTTACCCTTACCCGCGTCTCCCCAAGCCACATAAGAATACAGTTATGGTGAGCACATTCAGTTCAGGAGGCTGAAGACTGTGGTTTTACTATCACCAAGAACTACAGCTTGGAGCTCCTCCAAACTCTGGCTCAATAGCAGGCTAAAGCAAATGGTTCTTGGCCTGTGGCTTGAACACAATGAGCATATGGGTGGTGTGTAAGAACTGAGTTGCCTAATAGTGAAGGGAAAGCTGCAGTTATTCCTTGAAGACCTCTGATGGGACCATATATCAGTTTGAGTGTCTAGGAGCTGTCAAAACACAAAGAGTTATGTGTCAATTTGGCTTCAATCACTTTCACTGACAATAGGCTCACAGCCTTGAGACAAAGTAGATTAAGCAAATGAGAGTTGTTAAGTGATAACTCGATTTTTATAATTCAACACAAAAGACTGCTCGGGCACCAAAGATCTAACATGCCATCAAATGGGAGAGGAAAACCTGTCACACCAAGTCTTAAAGCTAAAGGATTGTTAAAACTATGATGAAACATGACATGGCAGCGTGGCAATTCATTTCTCTTTATTAGGGCTGTTGCATAACTTCCCGTATTCCTTGAAGATTACATTTAATGGTGTATTTCAGTCAGATATAACTAGTCGTCCAAGTTTATAAGTAAAAGGTGCAAATATTTTTAAAATCATTACACTGTCTCTATTCAAAGATGATTACTTTATTACTAATTACTAACCTCATTCTACTGCCTTCATTGTTGTGTGATGCTGATTTCGCTCACTGTAATTTTTCAACATTTATGGCATTAGGCACAAAAGGCACTCACTGATTATGTGCTTGCTGCATTTTGCTTAAACCGTGGTCTTTAATGATTTTGTTTCTTCTTACTGGTCGATGAAGCTGAGAAGCAACAGATATATTGTGGCTCAGTAAGTAGACAGAGGGAAAAAGAGACAGGGAGAGGAATTGAGAAAATTGAGATAGAGAAAGGAAGCAAGAGAGAGAAAAACTGGGATAGACTAAGTGACAGAGACAAGAAGGAGTCAGAAGCAGTGTGTTCAGGAATTTAATGATGCCAGATAATATATGAGTCGAGATATTCCAGGAACTGCATCACAGATACCCATGAGCAACATCCACATTATGATAGTAAGAGGGGAGGGAGTATGATTCAGCTCCTCCAATGCAACTATTGAGATCAAACCCTAATCCTTTTTGAAACACTATAAAATTTCTTTGTTGACATTTGCATAAATAATAACTGCTGTTAGTCATCCATTTGCCCCAAACACTCAGAGAAATGTAACGTAGTAGGAGTTTCACCACATTTACTATGTCCACTATGAATAGTGTTACGTCAGCTGCAAAGAACTGCATTGTTGGAAAGCAATACTTTTTTGTAAGTGGTATCAAATTCAGAATGGGCATATGATAATGACAGAGTGATAACATGTTTCAGTCTGTGTTGTCATTGTGTAAGCTGAAAGCATGTCTCACTGGGATGTTGTGTAATTTTGTTGCTAAATAATTTGTCAGGTTCCAGCATTTTTCACCGACAAAAACCAGGCAATGGGCAAAAACTAGTATGTGATGACAGCAACTGATGAAATCTGCTCACGTGACGAATGAATGATGATGAGACAAAAATGTAACCAACTAACTAACCCTAACCCAAGGGATGACTTGGGAGGAGATCTAATCAGAGCTAGTGTCTTAGTGTATGTATGTGTATGATGCACACAATCTCAACCTTAAATCTCAAACTGTACAGAAATGTCAATGTTTGGGAGAAAGAAGATGATACACAGATCAGTGTCACATTTGATGTCAAGGAAAACAAGACATGGTGTCCATCCTCAGTGAAAACCCACTGAACTTGAAGCGATACTTGCAAACGAATCATTTGAAAATGAATGCGCAACCTTTTTTTTCCCCCTAATTAACATTATTTTATTAGCCACCCAAGCTGGTTTCACTGCTGTTCTGTGCAGATCATAAAGACCATAAAACTTTAAGAAATGTACAGAGATAGATGGTGGGAGAAGCGGCAGAAATGTAGTATAGAGACAAACTGGATGAGTGAGAGAGAGGAGTGGGTGTGAGTAAAATCAAAACTACATTTTTTTCCTTATTCAGCCTCACAGATTCAGAAGACCGATAACGAGAATGACCACTGAGTGCAATTTAAGATGCATTCCAGCAGGATATTTGTGAAGTGAAAGAACAACTGACCAACGAGAGGGTCGGTACAAACTAGTTTGAGTGCACAAGATTACTAGTGACAACAACAGGGGACGAGGACTCCAACCGATTGGATGCCAATTGCTGTGAGGACAATTAAAGTAAGCAACTTGACTGACGAGCATTGTCAGGACAAAAGACCGACATTCAACAGACTGGCTGCTCCCCAGCAAGTATCTATTGGCATGGACTTGAGGACAGAAAACACGATTGACAGCTTTGTTCCAATAATTAACAGTGAACTATTGATAGTTCTTTCTACAGAAATAAGAGATAAGCAAAACACAACATTGGGATTTAGGTATCCTGTTTCAATTCTGGTATGGTATGAAGAACTGGAGACTGGATGTCATTGCTCTTCATTCACATTTTTATGCACTAATGGCATTTGTGCCTAAACATTTCAATACATTGCCTGTAGAAGAGAGCACAACAAAGGATCGCTGACTTTTCTATATTCAGGTATTATGTTCTGTGGCATCACAGGCAATATAGTTTTAATATTTGACATTTGCAATTCTGCCTGAAAGAACAACTTCATATGCAAATTGTTACAAATAATGCATCAAATTATTATTCTTTTGTGAAAAATCAAGACTATATTCCTGTTTCTTTATGAGATCTATTATATTTGCGTTTCATTTTAAATTGAATAAACACACATTGCATATCACAGTGGTTAAATTTGTATGCCATATAACATTTAAAATTCAAAAAGTATTCCATAATGTCAGGTTACTTTATATTTCTACCAACAGTAGATCATACGATTGGAAATTCAGGAGAAATGCTTGATTAATGTATTAAACTTTTCCTAAACTTATTACATGAGTGACTGTAGGCCAAAACTAAAACAATTTAAAAGACAAAATTATGAGTAAAAGTAAATTAAAAAATTGTTGCCAAAATTAATTCTGCTGGAATCATTGCAAAAGAGGTTTTGTTATGTTTACAGCCAAGGCTGCAATTTTAAGACCCTGTTAAGTGTTAGGGGTTTGTGCTCTCTCGGTTTTTCTCTCTGTGGTAAATGCATGCCAACACACACACACACACACACACCCCTCAGGATGTGAATAACCTTTTTTCTGAAGGTGAGGACATGCAAATTTAACCCCCAAATTTAATGAGAAGGAAAGGAGTTGAACCAAGACAGATAGCTACATTTCAGAACAGGATGCAGGTGTGCAGACACACAGATGTTGACGCGTGCGTGCACATACACACTTGGAGAAGGCTGAGAAAAGCCGAGCGAGAGCTACTATAAATGTGTCTCGCAGCACATAATGCCACTAAACACAACGGGCCGTGTCTGGATGAGCAGCGCCAAAGGTTCTCCTCCACCGAATGCAAAATGTACTGTGCATTCAAAGCATGAAATGGCGCTCTTCACGCCGAGCATACGGGAACAATATCACTTAAGTTATCAAGACTTGTAGCGCAATATGAAGTCCATACATCAGTGCACGTCGTTAAGCTGTCATAGGCGTGACATAAGTTATAACAGTGCTGTACACATGACAGAAGTCATAAAGCTGTCCGCTAGTTTGACTCCATCATAAACTGCACGATCCACTTTGGCTTGGCTGCTTTGATAGTAACATATGTCAGTGGAGCTGTAGCACAAAGTGTGAAGGCAGTGTGGGTAATGACCTCCAGCACAGTATAAAGCTGGAATACTACAGAATTTAAGCTTAAAATGTCAGGCTCCATTGGGCACAAAGTGGTACACTTCTGATTGAAGTCTTAGTCCTCTGTAAAAGCTCATATTCAGATTCAACATCAAACATCATGTGGAATGATGATGATGATTTTGTTGCTAACTGAACCCAGAGGAGTGCTGAAGGTCATACTATTTAAAACTGTCACACCTGTCTATCTGTATTACTGTGCGTTTAAAGATTAAAAAGCCCCTGAAAAAACGGCTGGCTGTCTGTTCCCATTTTATGTTTTCTATCTGCTGCCTCCGTAGTTTGTCACAGGGACCAATAAAACAGACCACTGCTGTAACACCAGATCCCACATTGTTGTAGTTTTTTACTGAATGACTCAACAGACGTCCCTCTGCAAGAGCAACTGCCTGGATTGAGCTTTTAAATAAATATTATGACAGGGTAACTTGACAAAGTAGCAAATAAAACTTAAGAAAAATACAAACCATTGCTGTTCAATCAGGCTTTTAACAAAAAAAAAATTTAAATAATTCCATACACTACTAAATCACATTTCTGCATATTCATTCTAAATAACACATTAGATCGGTGGTTGGAATATAAATTACAGGAAAAATGAGTGTCACATCTTTCCAGGCTGATTACAGAGCATGATATACAACACGACTGGCTTTGACTAAAGACGGCCTTTAATCATTTCATTGATTTTCTTTTTTCTTTTTTTTGGACATCTTTACCAATATATATTCACTATTATCATCATAAGAAACTTCAGCTTAAAGTCAGCTCAAACTTACTGAATAAAAAGTACAATTTATGTGCATTTATGGCACAATTTCAGGCTATTCTGAGATTTATTTATACCCTTCAAACTGTGTTACCATTGTAATGATTTCAGATGATGCTCTGTAAACTGGAGGAACTGTTCACCTTTTGGCACGATCATGGCCTCAGGACAAGTCTCTGACTGTGACTGAGAGACCCAGGCAACACTTTAACCCCAAAGTGTATCTCTAGAGAGATGGCAGATGGCAGCTCACAGACGCTTCCCATCCAATCTGACGGAGTTTGAGAGGATCTGTCAGGAAGTATGGGATACACTGACCAAATCCAGGAGTGCAAAGCTCGGAGAGACTTACCCATGAAGACTGGGCTGCCAGAAGCTGCCAAATTGGCTCTTAGAGGACTGAGTAAAGGTGTGAGTGGGAGATTTCAGTTTCAGACGTTCAGCGTAGAAGACGACCATGCATCAAAATTTTCACCCCACGGATTTCAAAACAACATGCATGAACCTACTTCTATGACTACAGGGATTATGGCAACAGGAGAATTTGCCAAAAACTTGAACTATCCTTTTAAAATATGCTAATTTATCACATCTAATTGTTTATGGCAATTTTATCCATTTGAAATTAAGTCACAAAGACAATCGCAAGACAGTTGATGACAGCAGTGTAAGTAGATAGTTGTGATTTTACCAATGTTGTAGAAATGACTTGAACACACCTGACCTCTGAGTTGAATTTCTTTGAGTACAGTTGTTTGAATCCACTTGACTTAAAAGCATTGAAGTACTGTTGTGTAAAAATCTGTTCTCTGGACTGTCAGGAAGATAAAGTGTAATCGAATAATGTGTAGAAACATTTGAACTTCAGTCGTTACATCACCTTCTCAGCTTTGCCGTCATTAACAATTGCAGATGAAAACGACTGGTGATTATTGTATTCCAGCTGTTGCTAAGACACTGTCGAAAGGCTGCAGAATTATGGTCTGTCTGTTCACCATTAACAGAGATAACCATATGCCTGCTCCAGATGCCCAGTGTCTCCCTTTCCCGCTCATTATCTGCTCGCTGTTTACGATCTGGCAGAGTGGAAACCATCTCCTTCTGAGTGCAGCTGAGAACATTTGAGATGTCCACTAAGTTTTGTGCATTCTCTGCTCATCACAAACACTTCAATATCACAGATACATCTGTTTTGGAAAGAGGGAGCAAAACTCTTTGTTTTCTCTTTTCTACATGTATTTTCCACATGTGGAATGTTGAAGGGAGAAATCATGCATCAGAAAATGTAAAAGAAAAACAAAATCTGAGAAAATCAGTGGAGAAACACATTTGGTTTTTACAGATTCCTGACCTCAGAGTTTGAACATAAAATATGGCTCTACTGATAATGTATAGTCATCGTGCTGATGAAACATCTGTGCCATCTGATGTACCTTCACAAATATCTATACAAACAGATAAACACACACAATAATAGAAAAAAGTGAGAGTCATGATCAGTAGTCCTTGTAAAGGGGTGAAAATCATCTCTAGCCGGGATGAATCCACCTTATTTACTCGAGATGAAAAGCTTGTTGGTTGGTGTAATTAGGTGCTGATCTGCTGTGCAGAGTGGCAGGGACACGCTTTAATAAGGAAGGCTGGCACACACACACGCTCACATACACAAGTACAAACAGTGTCACCTCAAGGACAAATCAAGATATTCACTTTGAAAGTTAGATAGATGTGTGTGTGTGTTGGGGGGAGGGGGATGCTGCTGACTCATACCACATTCATATTGCATGATAACGTTTTTTCAGATAATTAAAACAGCAGTGGTCTCAATGATTGAACATGGTTTCTAAATAATAAAGCAATGTTTTGTTCAGTTGTTAATGAACATAATGTTTTGTTTGACTTTCAGCGTGGAAACAGCTGACATCTCCATCTACTTAAAACAATTATTCTTGATATGAAGGTGGCTGCTTAAAAACACTGACACATTTGGTCTGCGGGTGACTTTAAACACCTTCAAAACCCAAAATCCGGGGGATATTTTTACTTGAAACACCACTGAATACACGAGACAGTTTGAAAAAGCTACGATTCATTATGCTGCTAGTTTACAGTGACCTCTAATGTTCATATATTTCTCAAACGAGAGAAAAAAACATTCCAATAACTAATTAAAATTTGATGTTTGGTAGAAACAAAACAAAACAAAAGCCTTGTGTCTTATAATAAAGTGATGACATTTTCACATGAATACTTTTATCTCCCACACACCTCCCTTGTAAATGTTACACTGATTGCCACAATTTGGCCTGTTTTTCATTATGGCTCCATTTTTCCCTTATCAAATAAAAAGCCTCCTGCTCGCAAAGACCATCATCAGTCCCTTTCTTTTAAAGAACATGTGACCGATAACAGTACTGCGCTAAATTAAAAAGCCTCTTTGTCAGAGGAAGGCTGATAACTTTGACCCTGCTGTGAGAGAAATTAAAGGCCAGGACTGGTGCCGGGGGATGCAAAACACCCACTTCCTTCCCACTGCCTTGCTGCTTCTTTCCTCACGGCCTTTGTCCTTGCATCCTATTTGACAAAGGATACTCGTCTTCCACTCCTCAACAGTCTTTGCATCCTTATTTGCCTCTATTCTTATTCAGTTTTGCCTCCAGCAACACTTCTTGAGCTGTTGTCAGTTTCCTATCAGTCACTTTCTTCATCTACTTCATCGATCCTCCTCTTTGTTTTTTGTTTTTTTTCCCACTTCCACTTTTTTCCATCTTGTTTTGCTTTGCCTTTGAAATTTGTGCCTTACAGTGTGATAATAAGCTGTCAGTCTAGGCGTGTGATGGTACCCAACAGCCACTTTCATTGCACATTTGAGTGTTTGTGGAAATGCGACTGCGTGCATGTGAGACAGAACGACAGCTGAGCGTTTGTATGAGAGCGACACTCTCTCTGCCTGTGTGTGTGTCTGTGCCAGTGTAGACATGCAGTTGTGTGAAAGTGTGTGATGTGTGTGTATGTGAGGGAAAGTGACAGTGACAATGTGTGTGTTTGCATCACATCCATGAGTTTCTCCCAGACTGTGAAGGCGACCCACAGAGCAGGAAGCAGGGATAAGGCAGCACACCCCCCGCTGGTAGGAGAGAGAATGAGCAGGGCAGATAATGCCCTCTTATCAACCCCCAACACCCCCCCTCACCTCCTTTTTTCTCCCTCTAACCCGCCTCCTCTGACTCCCCAACACACACACACACACACACACACACCCCCTTCCAACACTCTCTCTGCAGGGGGTAAAAGCTTTAAGTTGGATTTGCCAGTGGTGGTGGAAGAGAGTGTTTCTCACATTGCAAGATGCCAACCCCATAACTCTTGCAAACAAATACCCCCTTTTGGTCAATGAGCACAAAAAACAAACGAACACGAGAAGACGTGCACACTCATACATGCATACACACTATCTCTGTTTCACTTATGGCAGAAATACCTCCAGGAATTTATTACGGTTGCTTTAAGTAGGCAACTCAATTAAGTTTAAAAGCTGTATTTACAATAATTGGCCTGCCAAACGTACTTGATGTGTGTGTAGTCACCACCAAGAGAATCTGAGCAATGCAAAGAAATGTAGAAAGTAGACGGCATATTCAAAGTACAATCCTGCAATATATGAGATTTCTATGATAACAAAACTGTGATCTAGTTCCACTGTAAAGTGACGTCGAGCGGCCTCAGTAATTATGTCAATCCACATGAGGATCACAAAAAGCAATCTTAACAGCATGTTTGTTCTTGTTACCTTGACAACAGAGGTCTGGTATGCTTGCCACTGATATGCTGCTATAAATCGTAGGGATGAGACAGACACCTCTGTGGTCATAGGCTTTATAGTTGAGATGCCTCGATCACATGATTTCTGCCACAAATACCAGGCATCTATGGGTCAGAGCGGCCATTTTCTGCATGCACTGCAGATAGCATATGTCATCAGTCTCACTCTCTCTCTCACACACACACACACACACACGCGCGCCCTGATTATTGGTAGTATCAATATTAGGAAATAGGAAGAAAATGTCTTGAGGGGTTACAGATATTTAACAAAGTAGCTGATTTCTAATTCCTTAGCTGAAGAGGAAGATTAGAAGAAATAATGGGCCAACAATACAGAGAGAACTCAGGGTCACATACTGAAGCAGAAACCTATAAAAAACTGCAGATCTTGCTCTCTGGATAAGAATTTAGTCACTCTGGTAATTTTAGTCTGTTTTAAAATACACACATCTCCTTTCTAAAATACTATCATTAAACAGTACAATAGTACAGTTAAAAATGTTCATATCTTACAGATATTGAATACATCTTAAGCCTGGTACACACACAAAGATTTTCTAAATCTCAACAGGTTTTTTTTTTTTTTTATATATCTGTGAGAGACCCCACACATGAAGATAAAAAATCATTGATTGAGCAGTTTTGGTCGTATTGTGTGCGGTGTGCTCCGATATTCCCAAAACAGCACACCACACACATAAAGATTTGTTTTACAACACACTGGAGTCTCGTCCCCCAAGCCAGAAATCTCGCGTGATCCGATGTAATCTGACATAGTACCCTGACTGACCTGTAGGAAGCAGTTAAACCAAAATAACTGTTAAACCGTTAAGCCAAACCAAGAAGAAGAAAAACGGTGAGTGTAAACAAACATGGAGGACCAGGGCACAGGAGAGGAGTGTATGATGGTGGTTTTGTGTTTAAAAGGGTATATGTGCAAAATCTGCATCTCAAGCAAAGTCTTCTCAGTTAAAGCATTTATTGGTCCACTTTGGTTTATCTTCATGGACCTTAACCCCTTAACGCCTTGTGTATCATATTTGATAAACACTGTTTTTGAGATCTCTATATCATCAGTGTCATAGTTTTTCTTTGAAAAAAATCTTATGTATAAAACATAAAATTTCAACACATAAATTGTGAGCAATACATTTTAAAAATGCTGGATATATCAAGTATGATAAGAATGAAAAGTAAAAATATGCAAATTGCTATTTTCTTTTTTTTTCACATTATATGTCAGAAGGTCCTTTGAAGACTCCAGTTTCAAAAAATTAGAATTCTCTGTCAATGATTTGATAATTCAGGCATCAAGGGGTTAGGATTTCGAGAAAAATGCAAATAAGAGTAAAAAAAAAAGGAACTTGTCTGATTCTGATTTAGATACTGAGTTCAGTTCCTGGAGCTATTTGGTCAAAAAAGCCATAATTCACACTCAACTACATATTGCTTTGTAGTTCATGTTAGGTTACCATCATCCTTGGTTGCACACAAAACGACAAAGGCTTTTAATAATATATCAGACTAATATCAGGCTTAATGCAATCTCTCAAATCAACCCCACACAATGGAACTGTACGGTATCAAATCAGGCAATCTTTCGATAAAATTAATCACTTCAAGTCTGGTGACGCTAATAATCTCCTGATTGCATTATCGTCACAGGCCTGCATGGGAATCTGATGTGTATTATAATAGTCATTATTAAGTTTATATCTGTGGTTGGCAGTGAGGGGCAAGTTGGTTTTTCAAGTCTGTGCGTGTGTCTGTGTGTATGAGTCGGTCTGTGTGTCTGTGTGCTGGCATGTGTATCCCATTATCTTTGTCATTAACGACAATAATGGCACTCATTGTGGACACCTCAGGCTATGTTTTCAAGATCTCTTACACACACACGTGCACGCACGCCTACACACGCCTATACACACACACACACACACTTAGAAGCCGTCTTCTGGCCTGCAACTCTGCCTAATTGGGGAGGGAATAGTGGTGTTGTGAGCGATCACACCAAAGCCCCTGGCTCATTGACACAAGGTTAAAGACCCATTAACTTGACCAGTAGAAAAATTGAGGAGAAGACAAACGGGTGAAAGAGGAAGAGAGCAACACAGAGAGAGAATACAAAGGCAGGCAACTGCAGCCAGAACCAGAAGCAGCCACTGTCAGAACCTACATGCCCACCAAAAACCTAAATTACTAAAATATTCTAAGAACCTGAAATATGGGTTACTCAGATAAACATGACAATGACCTCTGGCACTTAAGGGCCAGAGAAAGATCTGTTGCACAGAGGGAAGGAGGCAGGGATGGAGAGATAGGTGAACAGTGGGAGGGTTGTGGGACTTGAAAGAAAGAGGAAAATACAAATACTTAAAACACTGGCATGAAATGTAAAAACACAATGCTTTTTTCCTCATAATGTTTGTTTTTGCATAATCATTCAGTTCAGCAATCTGCTCATGTTGAAAATTACTACATACTATCTGGTAAATCACTGAGTGGGCGACATCGCCAAGTGATAAGTCCACCTCTGTATAAATAAATAAAAGAAGTGAAATATCAGCTCTGTGATAAACGCATGAAGTTATGTTTGCCCATCAGTGCACGGGTGTCTACACTCACTCTGATGTCCACATTTGATCTAAATTAGATCTTCAGTCCATACCTCACAAAATGGGCACATCCTTTGCCCCCTGATTGTCAAGAGAGGAACATTTCAGTCAGCACCCTCTGCAGAGGAGGATCCCTTTTCCTTTTCTAATGTCAATGCAACACTGCGCTGAAAGCAAAGTGGTCGAGTCCGCAGGGTGCAGGCTGGGTAAATAAATTCTTTTTGAGCTCAACTTTTGTGTGTTGTCTAATAAAGATGCATGTTTTTGGTTGTGAAATCAAATGAGAAGGCTTATCAAAGGAATATTCATTTAAAAGAGAATAATTAAGAAGAGGAAGTAATTTCCAAAGAGAATTTTAACATGGTCCTAATAAGTCTTGATTCTTATCATACTGAGTTACGCACATAATACTAGAGTTAAATGCCTCCTGCAATCTGACAAATAAAATTGTCAGCCTAAACTTATTTTCCTAGTCAATATCTGGTTTGCTTTCTACATTTTATCTCACAAATCTCATTGTTTTACTCTCTTTTCCTAAGCTTCCTTCATTTTACTTTATGCTCCCTCTGTCTTTGCATGTCTAAAATAGGGCTGGGAAATGTAAAATGATAGTATTAACTTCATATATCATACATTTCCATTTTGACAGCATCAAATAAATAAATATATGAAAGTAGTACAATCCCACATTATGTGTATATCGTCTACATCTCTCTTGTCAGGCAACAGTGACTCCCATACCTGATACACCAGACACGTTTTAAAATCTGCGTCATTACCATTAACTAGAAATCTTGAGTTCCACCACCATCTAAAACATGGAACTGCAGGAAACTGACACCAGACAGCCTCTTACATTCAAGTCACTGCCAGACTGCGACGTACATGTCAGTTTAATTTACCAACAAGCAATATGACATGCAGACCCAGCACTGTTTCTGTGTTTCCAGTTGAAGTATAGGAATGAATACATCCTGTTGTCCTGTCACACATATACACACAGCAATATTAATACATATATAGTCCCTGTGCTGTCTTTGTACAACTTGACATGTGTTGGAGTTTCTCTCCCTGCAGTAAGGAACGGGTGCCAAACACCCACTTAGCTCTCAAACACACAAATGCACATAAGCACCGACAGGTGACAGCCTTCCTTTCAGCTCCTTTACTTTATACGAAGTGACAAAATACCATCGCCGCCATATACACTGGTCTCCCACATGGCATCCGTCTGCTAACACAGCGGACACCTTTCCCATATGGAATCACAGACACATTCAATCACACATTTTCTCAAAAGAAGTGAGCACCACCACACAGCAAGTGCATCCGACAACTGTTATATATTTTCTCTAATCTCTTGCATTGGAAACAACTGTACCTCAGCAGGAGCAGCAGTGACTCATGACACTAAATTCTTTATACATTGTAATGAAATAAAGAGAGAAATAAAACAAGAGATCAAGAGGAGAGAAAAGTAGAGGAAAGTGAAAAAGCTGAGAAGACATTAACAGTAAAGAGGCTGACTCTTTGCTCTGCCACCACACAGCGTTTTCCTAAAACATTGACACCTATTTCCATGTTTATATTTTCATGCTTTGTTTGTTTTGCAAGGCTTATAACAGGCAAAGGATGTTATAAATACAATCATTTCCTAACTAAATTAGGACAAACTAAACAGAATTTGTTTTAATTTTAATGTGGCAATAAGTCTCCAAATCCAGTGAATACACGACCACACCTGACCTCCCAAGGAGGCGTTTGTACTTCTTACACTTTCATTTTATTTTCAGATAGTGTATTGATACACAGAATGGGGGAAAGACATCCATCACTAAAACAAGTGCAGATTTGTCCATGCCAGAAAAATCAAACCAGGACATAAATGTAAAGAAATATGCTTTTAAAAAGATCTAATATGGTCAAACATTGACAACCAATAAATAAAGAAAGGAAAGACAATCATAAAAATTATATTTTTCACATCTTTATATGGATGTTTCCTGATGGTAAAAATGTCCTAAGGGGATATTGATGCATTTAATTTTTTTTTCAGTAAAATGACTAGAGCAAACGTAAGAGAGGAGGAAAGATACGATAGTGAAAGATGGAAGACAGAGGAAGAGATGCATTGAGCAGATGGTTATGTACTCTCAGGTGTACAAAGACCTGCAGAGAAAGATCTGTTGCACAGAGGGAAGGAGGCAGAGATGGAGAGAAAGGTGAATAGTGGGAGGGTTGTGGGAATTGAAAGAATAAAAAAGGGAATTAAAAAAAAAAAAGCTTGGAGGAAGAGGCGGACGGAGGCTGGCAAGTGAACGAGGACAAGATCGGAAGAGAGGATATATAGAGAGAACGGAAGCTGGCTGCAGTAAAGGGACGGATGGAGGCCTGGTGAGCAGGTTAGAAGTTGAGGTGAGAGGCAGCAGGATGCAGGGTGACCAAAGAGACGAACGCCTGTGCTGGACAGACAGAAAGTCAGCGACTCAGATCTGCTCCACAAGAGGAAGGAAGGGAGGGAGGATGAGGAAGCAGACAGAGATAAAAGAGACTACATTCAGAGACATGCTCCATGATTTCTTCAAGAATCTTGAATAAAGCATATCAAAATGTGTTAAAGGACAACACTGGTTATAGTCCATATGAAATCCTATGAGAAGGCTAAAACCAACCAAGATTCGAGATGGTCAGATATCGACTTCATGTGAAGTCGGGTTCCACTGATGTCAAAAATATTGAAAACATATTAATGATCCGTTGGTACAATAAAAATGGGCAATGTATTAATTTATTTTCAGGCCAGGCAATTGTATCTGTATAGCCCGTTTTTACAAACAGTTTGTCTCAAAGGGCTTTACACAGCATCATTACAACATCTTCTGCCCTTAGACCCTCACATCGACTGAGGAGAAACTCTACTACCCACACTGCTCTGCTGCTGCAACATATTTACTGATTTATATTAATGCACTGCTGAGCACTGCAGAACTAGGATAATATTTTTGAATATTTATTAAAATGATGGCTTATTTTATCTTTTAATAAAACTAAATTTGTGAGTAATTTTTAATGAGAGATGGAGTGATGCGTTGTTGGTTGTGATGTTTCCATATAAAAACATGAGGAATGGACTACAACATGCTCTTCAAAGACAGCTCTTCATTTTCTCTGTTTTCTCTCAAACACGCATGCACACTTGACACTTTCAGCCCGCTTCTCCCTCTCTTTTTCTCTACAGACAATGAACTCTCCAATATAGTTCTCAGAAGAAGAAAAATCCTACACGTCTCTTCTGTGTCATGTAGACAAAGTTGGTGGAGAGAGAGTACGATGGAGAAGAAATCCCATGCAGTGTTCAGCCTGATCATTTCCTTTTAACCTTGTTCCTTTTCATTTGTGAGAGTTTGATCAAGACAATTACAGACGTGGCCATTTGCACACAAACATCGGTCATAAAGCTGCACTTCAAACTCGCACACAGAACACCGAGCTAGTCCCACATGAAGGCTGTCTTAGAGCATGAGGACATGCTGATTGATTGGTGCCCGGAGGAGACTGTCCCTTCCCATTAACATCTCCCCATCTTTGGAAATGTGTGAATAGATATTTTGCCACCAGCAGTGTGTGTTTCTGTATGAGCATGTATGAATGGGGGGCGTATATCATATATTTGCAAGCCAGCAGTTCAGTGTGAGTGCGAGTGTGTGTTTATACACTTTTTTGTTTCTGAAGATACACACACTTACACACTTTGTTTTGTCGGCTTGTCTTGAACAAGGTTGCGGGGCTGGATTACACTACTCAGCACACAGTTGGTGACTAGAAGCATTAGCTCTTTACTACTGATCACATGTTTTGTCAATTACTGGGGATACCTTGATTGATCAGCCGCCAATATTTTTTTTAAAAAACATCACAAAACGCTGGATCCCTTTTTTTTTTCCTGAGCACATTAGGAATTTCTCTCTGTTGGCTGAAAACCTGTGCTTAAATGTTGAAAAGTTAAACCTTGACCTTGGAGGCAGCCCTGTAGGTGATGCTTAAAAAAACAAAAAAAAACACTTCAGAGCTGCTAAATGAGCTTTGTTGAGAAGGTTTACAAAGTCATGAATGTACTTTCATTCTCAAAATCATAATCATGTGATGACCCATCTGAATAAATTATCATCCACTAAAGTATATTCTTGGCGTGAGCTCAAATTTGTTGCCTCTCAACAGCCTTATTAATAAACAAAAAAAAAAAACTGCCAAGCACTAAAAGGATTTTTAGTAAACTCCGACAATCATAAATTTATTACACCTTTGACACAGAATTATTTGGGGCCTGGAGGGTATAAATAAATAAATAAATAACTTGTGCCCATGTATAAGTAATTTGTCCTCGAAGCACTGCAGTGCGGTTACATTTTAGGATAGCTATGCCTTCACATAATGAATGGATCTGCTGAAATAATAACATTATCTCATTCATTACATTTGTTCGACTCCCCTCGACACTCTTTGTCATAGTTTGCATGCTACACTCTGCCAATTACTAATTAAATTGTGTGCAGTATGCGTCACAGGGGCTTTGCAGTATTGCTACTTGAGGCTACATCAAAGAGCTGTAAAGTCTGAAATATGGACTCACGATCAACATGGTTGGTTTGTAAATAGTATTTTGTGACTTGCAGTATATGTCTGCAAGTCGAGCTTCTCTGACCCTGAGATAATCAAACTGTAGTAAAGAACATACTTTATTCTTGAGGGAATGTGGGGAAATTTTGCTTGCAGCCACACGTAAATGTGCAAAACTGTGAGAAAGCGCACCCACCACCCCAGAAGGTGAAAAAGCTCTTCCTATCTACATGTCAAATTTATATTGCTTTGACCTTTTCCCTCAGGTCCTCCCATTTCTCAGTGCATGCAGAGATTTGCTGAACTGCTGATGTCTGCACCACCTTGCCTCCTTCTACACATTTGGATAAAGGGGTGGGGGCGATACGGGAGAGGGTAGCAATATCTACACCAGCACTTTCAGCTCTTAATTCACGCAGATAGGACACATGAATGGTAAACTGAACTCCCTGGAGCATTTTTCTTCACCGTTCAACTGTTTGTTCCACAACAAACAGATGGAAAAATATATCAGTAGCTTGGAAATTGGTTTTCTATTTTTGTATGTGTGCACAGTGTGGTTTTTCTTCCATCAAGTGAATCTGTGTGGATTCTCAAGGACTTCAAAAGGACAGCTAAAGAGAGTTTTATGCTTGTTTACCGTCAGTTATTTTTTGTAATGATAATGTTGTGGGTATAGAGTCAAAGTGAAATGGCATCATAATGAATTGGTTGTCTAGCCAGCCAACGTTGTAAAATTTTTCAAAGGGGCATTGGAAGCAAATAATTGGCTTCCCGGACAAAATGGGACAATTACTCTGCACCCACACACCCATGAGTGAGCATCATTTTCTGCTCTGTACCTGAAGGTCACTGGATGGAAAAGTGGTCAGGGTACAGTAATTAAACATCACTTTGTGACATAATGACCAGACAGAAGAGTGGCTCTAAATAACAGGAAGTATCATGAGATATAAGCAAGACATTTAAATTTGACGCAGTACAGAATCTGGATAAAAAAAGCACAAAGCAGATACCCGAGATAATACTTTTAAACACTGATTCACTTTGTTTCCATGCCAATGTGTTACCGACTACATATATGCATATTAACATGTAGAGAAGTGCGATGTGAAGTTTCTTTTCTGTGTTGGTGATCGAGTTGGAACGAACGTGGCTGTCTGAGTCAATCTGTGTCAGACATGACTGTTTCTCTGTGTCCTTTGATTCACTGTCCTCTTGTCACACCCTCGGGAACAAGTTAGCACATTTGTGCCTATGTGTGCGTGTGTGTCTATGTGTGTTTTTAAGTGTGACCCAAGGCAAGTGCCAGCATCTATGACCAGATTTCACCACCTCCGAGCACAACACATTAGCCAGTGGCAGCTGAGGGCAAGGACACGACCTAAGGGTTACATAAAGGTCTGTATGTGTGTAAGTGTGAGTGTATATGTTCATATTCTTTAACTTTATTGTATGTGTACATATGTCTTTGTTAGGGTGCTGTATGTATCTACATGGCACAAAATCAGTGTCGATCTTTGTTCAAACTGCCACTGCTGTAGTGATCATTCAGAGGGAAGTTACGCAGAACGCAGAGACCAACATGGCACTTTCATGTGTCAAATGGGTCCGTTACAACTGTCTCATATTATTCTTGTTTCACTCAACTCTGACAAATTAGGTACCAGGTAAAAACTGTGAATCAGTATGCATCTGTTTTTCTACTATAGATCTAACTTGACAGCTGATGTTTTTTTGTTGTTTTTTTTTACATTCTACAAGGTTCATCCTCAAAAGCTTTAGGTGCGGATGTTCAAGAAATATGTTTGAACCTATTAAATATAAAATATTTGACAAAATAACTTAAAAGTGGAAAATACAGTATTATAAAAGTTCAAATTCAGATTTAATTCAAAAATTTCTAATGGAAAATCTTCAAGTAAACTTTTACCTTGCAACATAATGTCACAGAGGCACTAAATTACAAACCACATGGAGGCTGTAACTACAGAGTTGGAAGGTAAAGTGATGATAATATTTCCTGATGCACCTGAAAAAGGACCAAATTTGGGCTGAACCAGCATCTCAAGATTAAAGGGCTTTGTCTGTCCTTTTTGCAGCACACTATGGCCCACTAAATATTATATTAGCAATCTGTTAAAAAATGCCAATCTGAATTTAAAGAGCCCCTTGGCCGACACTGACCTCTGAGGACGCATAGACCAACTTTAGCAGGTTTACTCACCCCCAAATAAAGACATCTCTCTTTCACACGCACAAGTATAACGTGAGCCTCAACCCGCACGTCTGAAGACAGAGCCCTGAACACCACCCAATCTTCAAAAGCACTCAGGCTTTAACCAGCCAATAACACACTAGTACTCACACACAGGCACATAAATATGTAAAGAGACACTCACACATATGCATGGGAAATACACAGTCAATATGCTGCTGAGCGAGAGAAAGAGATAAATACAAACACACACGCACACACGGGCATAATAGAATATGTACTCCACTGCCAGTCTTGGCTCTCACTTAGATTATGAAGAGAGAGGGATGACTGGTGAGTGGGGTGTAAGGTGCATAAATGCCTCTCTTGAATTGAGTAGATCAAAGTAAGTGGGCCTGTAACACTACCTATTCTGATCTATTGTTAGAATGAAAATACTTGGAAAAACATGTTAGGGGCTGCTACAAAAGATTAGAAACAAAAGGACATAAAAATCCAGAAAAAAAAGCTCCAGAGAGGCAGATGGGAGAGAAGAGGAAATGCTGGGCAGGTTAAATGTGGTGCAGATGTCTTGCCTTAGAAGCCTAAGAGCTCCTGTGAGAGCTGCAGACACAAACAGCAGGAGGATTAAAAACAAACCTTAGACCTTTCTTCTGCTCCCTGTCCTCTCTGTTGCTGGTTTTATCACTTTGTGGTACTTCTCATTCTCCGTGCCTTTCTTTTCAGACTTGCTTGGCTCTCCTGTTATGTTTTCAAATGCCCCCTTCAAAATACAAACAGCTAAGCTGCTCACTATCTAACTCGTTTTCTGATGTACTTCTCTTTAATCTTCTTTTCCCTCTGTCTCTTAATGCAGCAATACCCACTCCCTGAAAGTAAAATGAACATGGCAGCATGCACGGATGCTGTGGCTTGTTGCTCTCTGAAATAATTACTGGTTGTGTTGATTTTGCTATGGCTCGCTTTAGACTGTGAAGTCAGAACATGCTTTAATTGCCTACAACTGCCACAAAGTCCTGAATCTGCCTTTGTTGTAATCACTACACATTTCAGTACAACGAGATACCAGCGGAGACAGATCACTGGAATCAGTTTGGGCTGGAAGAAGACACCCTTCAATGAGAAGTGTCTACAATGCTTACTGCAGGCTGTGTCATGTCCACATATAGGATAGTCTAGCTGTATGTTTTTGATAATGTTACCATGTGGCCTTACAAGCCACTCATTATCAGAATTCAACCAACTAGCAGAGGAGTCACAGCTCCTACGAGGCAGGCGGTCAAAACTTCATTTATTGAGACAGCAGACTCACAACCACAGGACAGCGCAGTGAGTGATCAGTGCGATTTCATCACCAAAGTCAACACCATTCAAGCAGGGCAATATGGAGTTATCTATGTGAAACTGTGGCAGTGCAAATTCAATATTAATTCAATATACAAACACTAATGGGAAAACAAGTCAAATATCATCTTGATATTTGCAAAGCTGTGAGCAAGCAGCATTCTGGTGATCGTTGACCACCGTTATCAAACATCAGCACAAGAGTGAGTGCGAGTGCAAGTGTGACATCTGTAACACAGGCAACTTTTTCTTACTCTTTCCTCTTAGTCTACATTTGAAATTTTCATTATGTTGTACATGTGGTATAATTATTGTTTGGTTGTTTCACCAAAGCAAGGATCAAAGTATGTGCATCCACGGGCTATCTGTGAACAAGTTCTCTTATCAAGTTTCTAAAAAATCTGAGCTCATAAAAACTTTGGCGGTAGTGGAGAACAGCCCAATCGTCTTCTCCCCCAGGAGCCATGATGCAAAACAGGCACTTGGCCAAAGAGACGCAAAAAAGAAAACTTTTGTGGACACGCACAGACACACACACACACACAGACAGAAACATTTTTGATCGGAACAGCTTGTCTTCGTGACTAATACACAAGTCTTCATGGACCATTAACTTGCTCCAATTAAAACATGCAGCAATATGTTGTTTTCCTTGCAAGAGTTTTTGCATACTCCATCAGCCCTCTGGGATGACACCTTGAGTCTATTTCTGCGTCTTATCCCTCTGGTCATTCACATATGGCTGTGTGAAGTATTTCATTGCTTACAACATTCCTCCTTCGGAAAGAAGGTCCGGTTACTTTTAAAAGCATTTTCAGGTACAGCAGGTATAAGTGCATGTACATACTGTAACAGACACAGGAAGCACTGGAAACAAGAAAGAAGATGTCTGCTTTGTATTTGCTGTCATTTTGAAGTAATTTGACGTCATTTGCATCATTGAGAGACCGTGCACATTTTCTAACATTTGGTCCAACTGAGAATGAACAAATGTTGGAATCACTTAAAAATCATTGTCACCATACTACACAGCCGGATTTAACATTAAACAGCAAGACATATCATTTATTAAAAGGTGCCTAAGATATCTTCATCAGTCCTGAGGGACAACATCGTCAACCTGCTCCCTCTACTGATCCTCCTGTTGTTTCACATATGCTTAGATGAAACTTGGCAAGGCTCTTGCAATATGCTCACATTGATGGTTTGAAATTGCATTTAAATTGCACATGGAGCAATATGGAGTCAGATTTCTGCACCAATCCTTTGAGACATCTGCCTGGTGGCTCGTGTTGCTCATTTGGGACTTGATGTTTTATTTACATGCGTTTGTTTGTCGACCAAAATGGTAGGAACTTACCACACAATTGAGAAGATTTGTCATTTAAGTTCATACGATTTAAAGGCAAATATATCTATTTTCAAAATTCAAAATTTTACTTTTCACTTTTTTTCTTTTCTTTTTTTCACTACTTTAGGCCTGGTCACCTATATACTTCAACCAGGAATGTTTCTCTAAACCAGGTCATCAGACATAAGCATCTGCACAAAAAAAGGGCTTGTATTCCTGTAGCCACCACTCAGGAACTCACAAGAATGTATGCGACCTATTTTTTTGTCCTGAATCCGACCATTATTTTAGTCACCGTCTAAAATATCTCTCACTATGCTCTTCATTATCCGTCATGCTGTTAAAACTCTTATCTCATTTGATCTTCTGAAACATATCTATAACTTAAGAGTTTAATACGGCTTCTTTTTTTCTTTTTTTTGCTACATTTCTGGAAGCTAAATTTTGTCAGACATAAAAGCCATAATGTTATCATAAACTTAAATTAAGCAGTTATTTTTAAAATGCAATATGATATGCACTGCATTATTATATTGTATCATCGTAGTCATCATCATTGTCGTCATCAGTTGATTAGGTGTTGTCTTGGTCTCATGATGTCAAAATGTGAACAGCATGATGAAGGACTGTTTCAATATAAACTGTCATTGAACCAGAACATTTAGTGGTGGATTCATGGATCAGATTTTTGCAGTTATTCACCTTGTTAGAGAACAGCATGTTATAAGTACTTTAAAGTTTAGAGAATCTTTTTGTGAGTGTGAATGCACTTAAATGAACTGCATTTGAACTGCGTTTGAACTGTATTGGCTGTTTATACAGATTGGTTTGCACATGCTTGTGCCCATAAGTCTTCCACAGAATGTGCTAATGGAATAAGGTCTGCATGAAGAATAACTGTCAGATGTGCTCCTGCCCCTTTGAAACGTTTTATGGTTGTTCGCTACTTACAATAACATGAAATCAAGTAGTGTTGGACCAGATCCTGATAGATGTTTAGGCCGGAAACTGGCATCTACTGTACACTTGGCTGTATAGTGTAATAATTATTTCATCAAACTATATGCTAGCAATTTTCAAGGTTGTTAAAAGAATATGGAACAGAGGAGATCACAGCATGTAGTCCAAAGCCATTGGAAGACATGAACCTGTGTGGATGTGTGTGTGTGGAGGAGAGAGAGAGAGAGATCATGTGCAGTGTAATCTATCTGAGAGAGACAGGTCTGGGGATTTACTCCACACAGAGCTTAGCTCTGCAGGGGGGTTTGAGGGCCGTACCAACACACACACACTCCCTGCACCATCACTGGCCTTGATGAAAGAGGCAATTTGAAGTTACAGTATAATTTTTTCCTGTATAACTCAATATGCAACAGGAAACTGGACAGAGGAGAGAATATATTTGTCCAAACAAGCATAAATAGTGGGTCAAAGGAGGAGAGAGAGAGAAAAAAAAACATGAACAGACAGATAGACTTATAATTTTGCTAAAAATGTTTTCATGGACACTTCTTCAATTTACAGACTACAGCTTCATTCTTCAAGACGAAAAGCTGTGAAACTGTGAAATACTTCACAGCATGACTTCCACTAGCTACTATATCATGCTAATGTTGTCTTAATCCTTTACATTACACATTCAGCACTGCAATGAAATGCAGTAAACTTACATTGGAGTCAGTGGGGATCTGATACGTGTGATATATGTACAGAACAGAAGAAAGAATCGAGAGGAAACCAGTATAGGGGGGCAAACTGCATCTAGTAATGCATGTATACAGACAAAGTAATGAGCAGATAACATTGGGAGTGTAGTGTAAACTTCATAGGTAAAATTAAAATCTTTGCAGGGTTAGTTTCATTTTTCTGCTTGTCCAGTGTCTTTGAATTCAAACAACACAAGTTAGTGTTATTAGCAGTGCTCTAGTTGAGGAAAAGTGATGAAAAATCAAAGGCCAAGTCAAGAGCATGCAAAACATACAAGAGGATACAGGACACTACATCCCTGATCGATAGCTGTCATAGTAGTTGTATCAATAGTTGTTACCAACAGGTCCAAAACAACAGCTGAAGGTTTGTAATGGTGTAATTGTAAGAGGCTAAATCAGTTGGTGAAAAAATTCATCCAAGTCTAAGTGGTATGAGTTTTAGTATAGTATTATTTTTTAGAAATAGTGTGACTCATAGAGGCATGCATAACGGTACAAATGATAGTGCCAACACCAATCTCTGAGAGCAAACCATCTTCATCTGTAGTCTGTATATTTATATATTTAATAGGCCTGCACGATATCAGCACAATGTCTGATGTGCGATGACATATGACTTGCAATAAATCAACAAATATTCAGATGTGCATATTACCCATACAGTTCCTGTGTCTTTTCTGAAAACGTCTCAATACTTTGTAGTTCATATGAGAGGCCTGTAGTGGCACTGTAACACTAGCACACAGAACAGGGAAGACGAGTGGAAAGCTTGTGCGATCGACGCCACGTGGACGAAAGTCCGCTGTTGTTGTTTTGTTACGTCTAGTGGTGTAGCTCAGGTTACAGGTATGAGGTATATGAGAGTAAAGGCATGCTGCCTGTAAATAAAACTTACTCTTACTGCATTTCAGGCAACCTTTTGCCACGTGTTTATCGTGCATGTTGACATCACGATGACAATCAAAATAAGATTAATTGGGCAGCCGTAATATTTAGGAACCCATATTTCATTTCATCACTTATTTAGCTGTCTGCATGCAATTGTGGTTTTGCTTCTGACACAACTACACTATACCTTATATGCAGAATGTGGTACTAGAGGCAGAACTGAAACAGACAACTGGTTAAAGGGTAATTTCCTTGGTCAGATCATTAAATTTCCAGGTGCCCAGGAACACCTGGTTAGGGGTGAACAATGGGTGGTCCCACACCAGCTATTATTATTGCAAATGCTGTGTTACAGCTGGTTAGGGTAGTAAAGGGCAGATCCCACATCAGGCCATTAATGTCTCCTGCCGAGTTGAACCACATAGGGGGGAGGGAGTAGGCTAGTGAAGAACACACGCAAGATGATGGCTCTTGAAACCTCTTCTCTCTCTATGTCTCTCTCTTCAGTCCCGTCCACTCATCTCCTCTGACCTCTACTGCCTGCTGTTCAGCATTCCAGCAAAAGACACATGACCTCTAAGCCACACTTGCACATCTGCCACAGGAGTGTGGACATACAGATGGATGGCTGGGTGGTTTACAAGGTTCCTTACAATAATAAACCCACCATGTAAATGCATAGTTACACCTTTTGTCAGTGTGACTGAACCTTGTGATCCCCAAAATATAACAGGTAAAAAGGGAAAGGTCAGCACAGTCCTAATCTGAGAAAAGCAGGAATGAACCAATGTTCATATCCGAGGAGTATATTGTATTACATCTTTTTGTTGACATACTCCTGCCAGATATTAATATTTTAATTAAAAAACATAGGCACTCTAAATGGATTCCCCACTAATCTGACTCACCAGATTCAGTAATTCATGGTGGCACCTAGTAAATGAATAACAGCAAAAATTGCTGTGAAGGAGAAGAAACTCACAATGGGAACACAGCAGGACAGAAGGGGAGAACAAATCACACATACTACATATATTATATCAAGTTGAAGGTTTGGGCCCACTTTAGCTTTTACAAGGCTCAGTGCACAAATACAATCGATAAAGGCAACGTGACATAAAGGTCCCACACACAAGCACACGCTGCCAGAGCAGGCAGGCCAACGATGCTGTGCTGCACACACACTCACACACACACACTCACACACTTTAACTACTCAGTGCTGTGTCAACAGTCAGGCTCTTTTTCTTCTGGCGGAGACAGCGACTCTTTGACTCGTACAAACTGACACCAGTGGCTTCGTGACGACAAGTAGACAGGTCAGCAGTCTGCTAATGAGACTGGACATGCACACAGATACACACACACACAAATGCACTGCATTTATCAATCTTTGCAGTTTGTTGTTATACATCAATACATTGCAGTTGCCAAATTTTGTAATTTGTACTTTTTGCCCATGCAGGTATGTTTCCTCTTTATCTAATATCATGATGTTTTGTGGATAACAGTCTTGCAATGCATTGCACACATCACTGTTTTGGGGTACTATTGCTATTGTGAGTAACGTGTTGTTTCATGGGTTAATCTGTAATTCCTACTACTTGTTCAGATTAGAATTAGCGATGGATGATATGAAAGCTCTTACAGTGATTAGTGGGGGTCA